>JARHVA010010477.1:62500-165395 GCA_037957365.1 Torreya grandis | reverse complement strand
ATTGGTGTTATAAATATATATTACACCCTTTAGAGATATTTTAAACCTACCTCATCCAATTGATACAATGGGATCACCTCTAGGTGTTGGTAGCCTAGTTGATGAGGTAAACCTCTAGTTTTGGGGCTATCTCCTCTGATGCATAATATATTGATATATTACTAAAAAATATTTACTTTATGATGAAAATGTATAAATATATGTATGAAATAAAACCTAAGCTAAGGGAGGTGATGCACCAATAGTATTTTATCCACTCTAACTAACCCTTCAACAACACTTATGAATTAGACAAGGACTAGTGATTAGATTACTCTCTCATAGAGATTATTAATCATAAATAATTCAAATGGATGATGTGTTAAGTGTATGATGAATGGAAGTTCTACTTTCATGACATTTCCAATCAGATTCTATTTCCAACATAATCACCAACTCTTTTACATACCATATGACCTATTTAATACAATCTCCTAAAAAATAGGTGAGAATAAGGACCTAAAAATGAATATAAAATAAACACTTATTCAAATAAAAAAGTATTAAATTCACTAAGATGATAAAATAATATGAATTAGTCCTTATATTCATTCAAAAGGTTATCAGGGTATAATTTGGGTAGAGTTTCTTCATACCAAACTGAGGGATGCATACAATGACAATTTAGCCTCAATATATAGAATAATAGAGGGAAAGTCAGGATAATATAGTGTGCAAGTGAGGATAATAGTATATGATGAATATCATTATCTAAATATTTAGTTAAAAATATGCATAAGGATCAATAATAACTCTTTCAACTCTCCAATGTGTTGGCTTGGTTGTATAATGGCCATCAATGAGAGTATGGCACAAGAAATGGTCTAGTGGAGGATCCTTAAATTTTAGTTTATGACATTAAAAGTGTGATCATTATAACTATGTAAAATCACTCTCATTTTATATTTATAAATGTATAAATGTGGTCCATCTTAGCCTCCATGAAGCATTAAACAATCTACCTCTCTCTTGCATGTCAATAAGGATTAAAATGAACTACCCCATCCTCCATAATAGAAATGAAGTTTTCCTAATTTACTCCATGAATAAGTTATAAGTATTTTTATAACCCCTATATTTACTCCCTTTTCAACCCTCTATGCTAATAGGCATCTGCCTTAGTTAACCAAATAGGCCTACTAGGCAATTAGGCCTAGTCACTCGGTGCTAGTTGCTTGGATGGACATGAGACTTTAAAATAACCTTAATAATAGGTAAGTGATAATATTTAGGTATAATAAAACATATCACATCATTACATATTCATTTCAAATAGTGCACATGTATAACTCTTTTACATTTAGGTGACTAGGTCACCTCTCACTAGCACTTCTAGACTAGCTCTTTAGTGCAAGTATGTAGAAGAATTTATAAGAGGAATTGAGAGTTGTTTGTCATTTGATATGTTGTAATACAATTCAAATTATTATCCTAAATATTATCTACAATTATTCATCTAGATATGTACCTTGAAATATTCATTAAAACATATAAAAATAGGGTTCTAATGCATTTATACAGCTATCAGTACAAACCAATGATAGGACTAGGAAATTCTTAGAGTGCTCATGTGTAACCCAATAAGATTAAATTAATTTTATTAAAAATTTATCAAGATATTTCCCATTTGGCTTCCATTAGGGTTTTAGGGAGGTTTAGACTCTTAACAATAGTTCATAAAGGTTAGGGCTTAACACTATGAACTAGTGCCACTAACTTCTAGTATACAAGGCACCTCAACCTTCCCCATGTGAAAAAGAATACATACATATCCTTCATATAGTTTTGATCACAATAAGGTGCTATTGAGGTGATTATTTTACATTTTATACACTCTTAAGGCAGTTTTAGGCCAAAATTGCTAATTTTGAGCTCTCCTCTACAAACCAATTCTACTTTAACATCTAAAAATCATTGAGATACACTTCCATGTTGGTTTTAGGTCGTATCAACCCATTATTATCCCCTAACATAAGTATATAAGTATTAATGATTTGAGAAGGGTGTTATTCTAATAGACCTAATGTTAGGGTTTCTACGTTTTACCTTAAAAAAGGAGTTTCTAATAAGATCATCAAGACCATTTCAAGACTCAACTACCTCATTTGAAGGCATTCAGGGGGAAAATTCCTTCATCGGGTCCTTATCAGGGTTTAGGAAGGGTTTTAGTGGCCTACCATCTTAGTGATGGTTCATAGAGTAAAGTCATTATATTAAAAACTTGTCTCTATGGATTTTTATCCCATAGATCCCCTTAAAAATACCTAATTAATCTTGGTATCATGCACCTTATATGGTGCATTTTGAGTGAAATTTGGTAGCCTTTAAGTCTTCACTAAAAATTCTAGGTGGGTTGACAGTGTTAAGGATCATTCATAGAGATAAGCTTCTAAATACAACTCTCTCTAACCTAGATAGTAAGTATATATGGGTCAATAACTTCTACTAAGATCATTGGGACCCACTCATCTTTCCATGTAAGATATGAGAATTTGAGTTAGCAATTCAAAATGGTAGACTAGGGTGATGGAGTTTGAGAGGGGTAATAAGGATAAATTGACCACTTTCCTACCTTACTCTATCTAAAACACCTTCATAAGGACTTATATCATCATCATATGTCATTTCACAACCTTAAGTCTACTTGGGGGGTTTAGATATATCATAGGGAGGAAGTTTGGGTTCTGAGGCTTGAGGAGGGTTTAAGGCCTTATAAGCCTAAACTAGGCCTCAAGACCTTTTATGACCTATATCTGCATTCATGAATTCAATTTTATATTATCACCCTTATCTATATAATTTCAAACTTTTGTATTTGTCCTTAGCTTCTCATAATCTATCTCTATTCCTTTTATCTTTTAGGCCTGCCATGACCATCCTTAGCCCAATCTGAGTGTTGGGATTAGTTAGTGTTAGATACCTAAGTGGTCTATTTCTCTCCCTCATTACTATTGGTAGAGTTGGGGGCTCATGTAATTTTATATTATATTTTTATAACACATTTTGAACTGGGCCTCCCCAATGTTACTATCAAATCTCATTACTACAATCATAAACACAAGCTTGTGTGTTATAGATGTTCAATCAGACCCATGTAACCTTCTTAAGCTTGAATCTACCTTTAAAGATACTAGGGAATATGAATTCCATATATTACCATGGGGTCACCCTTAATTTTTTTTCCACTATCATTCAAGTTATCTAGGTACCCCATCTCACTAGACAGACTTGTATGCACTTAGCTTATTGTATATGCCTAATTCAACTTGTTCAACTATCCTTCCAAGTATCATTTTTCTTTCAAAAATATAACCCATATTTTTCCCCCCTCTATTTTAACTATTTACTTCATTTATATATGGAATTTCACATTTAATTTTAGAGGCATACATCCTATAGTTATATAGCTAGTGGTCTTGGGAAACTCCTTGAAGGCCGAGTCTAAACTTGACTTCCTAGGCTCTGTCATTGACATTCAACCATATACCTAAACTTGACTGAGTTTTCTTCTTCTAAGATACTCATGGACCTTCCATTTAATTGTGCAACATTTGACCTTTATTTCATTCCTTAAGCTTGGGCATAAGGTATTAAACCTATAGGTGGTGATTATACAGTCCTATGAAGTTCTAAGTTTAGAAATCAAATCCTACTATTGGGGGTAAATATCTTGATAAGGAACTTACACAATATATGCCTTTTGAGAGATATCATATGGACTGTTGATCCTTATTTAATACCACCTATAGGGAATATAGACATACCTATTTATATAATCAATAAGGAAAAACATTTGGAGCTAGTTAATCAGGCATATGGAGGGAGAAACTGAAACCTAGGATTTCACAAAAAACCTTAAACAATGATAATGAACCTTAAACCCTACTAAAAGACCTATGAAAGACTTGAGAGCTAGTTTATGATTTTTGACCTTGAGATCCTTAGTGAGGATTGTTTGTTCTAAGAGAAGTGTTCCTCCACATGTGTACAACACCTTTTAATATTTTATAGTGTTCTAATGATTTTCAACAACCATCAACCATGAAACACTCTACTCATGCTTTCAATAGAGGTTAAACTACACAAGCATACCCACTTGAAGATGAGATATTAAAGGAGTTATGTACTCATCTAAGTATTAGTTTCATCATCGATTATTTGATAAAACTTGAATGGATCTCTAAGAAGTCATCATTACAATCAACAAACTATTCTTGATAGATTTCATGCATTGAAGGCTCTAAAAATGCCAAAAAATTATTGTTTACAACCTATGAGTGTGACCATATGAAGTTTTTATTTATCCCATGAGCTCACACATGCCAAGTGGGGTTTGAGGGTGATGTAGGATAGTTGAAAAAACACCTAAGATGTCACCCAACTTTCCACTCTTCTTCTCTCATGCTAAAAAATGGAGAGACTAAAAAACATTTGAACCTTACCTAGATGGATAAAACACAATGAGTCTTTCACCTTCTTAGTGATTATTCATAAAGGAGGGGGGGAAATTGAGAACTAATTCCACAAAATGGAATAAAACTATGTTCCCATCCTCTTTTCAAAAGCTTAGGTCCTCATTCTCCCACCTCTATTTGTACGAAATAAAAACCTAAATGGCTATCCAAGGCTACCAAGAAGAGGGATGGAGAGAAGGGGTTGGTTTTTGACCTTATTGACTCTAAAACTCATGGGTTATATTATCTTATGCTTGATATGAGTTCCCCCTAAATATTCTTGGCTTCTTCTGACCATGACCATACTTTATGGGTCTATATAAGCCTGAAAACACTTGTAAAACACCATTTTCTTGAATTTTTTGAGGTTTTAGATCTTAAAATGTTAGTGGTGGGTATGAGAAGTGAAACGAGGATTCAAAAATGTGTTTAAAATAGTGAGTAAGGGTGTATGGAATGTGAAGAGTCATTCTTTCACATGTGTGGGCCCCCTTAATCGTGAATAAAAACGTTTGACTTCTAAAAGAAGACCCTTTTGCCTATGAAATGACTCTATCAGGGAATTTTGGTGATAATGAGAACCCTTAAAATGAATTTTACCTTTGATAATGATTTAATTATGACATAGGGGCCAAATTAATACTATTCGCATGGTGTGAATACCCATTAAAGGCAATATGCATGATTTCATGTGAAATATCAATTGAAGGTTACCTTAATATTTTCTAAAAGACCTTAAAACATGATAAGGCTTTAAGAAAGGTCATCACATCCTCTTTGTACTAGATCTAATCCCTTTCTTTTTCCATATCTTTTAGGTTATAAACATGCTTAGATGTACTCACAATAGGCCATGAGCTGCAACATTTGAGTCATCTTCAGTATGAGTGCTTTTCGATCATTAGGAACACTTCAAAGATTCTTGTGGAAGCTTATAAATAGTTATCACAAAATTTACACTTGACAAAAGATCAAACAAGGTGAAAATATGACCACCTTGACACTCATTGACATAACACACCACTTGAATATGTTGCCTCCAAATTATTGACAAATAACCCCTCCTTAAACTACCCTGAGTGACAAAGGCTAAGATTAGGTGATCATGGGCATAGGTTGACCCTTTATAATCCCAAGGGTATAAATAAGTCAACATCACTAGTGAATTTGAAGGGTTGACCTACCTACTGGTCAAGAGGACTTAGGATTTATTACATAATAATCATGGTTTAGATGAGAGATCTATTTGACTGGGCTAACATTTTATTTTCAATACCTTGATAACCTCAAGGATTACAACAATGCTTAAAGACACACAACAATACATAAAGTAACACAACAAATAAACATAAAAAGAAAACAACAAGATAACCAAACATGTAAATTAATAAAGCATGTGCCAAAACACTTGTAAAAAAGGAGACCTAAACTACTATGTATAAATATGGTATGTGATTTCTTAATAATAATACTTAAGGAACACCCAATTTATAGGGATAAGGAGTTCCTCACCATTCAACCTTTATAATTAGAAAGCATTATGCTCTTTGCATCTAGTAATAATATAAGGTCCACTCCATAGGCTATTGAAATTTGGGTGCTTACCTGGTTTAGCCCAATTTTTATCCCACTTGAGCACAATATCACCTTATTGGAAGGTCCTTGAAGAATATTTATTTTAAAATGATCTATTGATCTGATCTTGATGGGAAAATATCACCATCATAACATCATATCTTGTCTCTTCCATCTCCCTCAATTCATTCATCTTTACCTCCATGGAATCACTTTCCATTAGTTCAAGTTGATGTGTGAGTTCCAAGGCTAGTAGTTTAAGTGATATGGAAAACATTATCTCCTTTCCATAGACAAGAAGGTATGGTGAATGATTATTATCTCTCTTGGAAGTGATCCTATTTTCCCACAAGGCTATCCTTAGCTTGGTATGCCACTCACTCTGATTGTACTCCATAGTTCTCCTTATGATTTTGATTAGATTATTATTTGAAGAATCTACAAGTCCATTTCCATGTGTATATTAGTTTAAGGATGTTTTGACGTATATGCCATAGTTAATATACCATTTACTCACCATTTCACTACTAAAATCTAGTGCATTAGCTGATATAATGGTGTAGGGGATACCAAATTTGGTTATTAGGTTGTCATAGAAATCTAAAATTGAGTTCTTATTTGCATCTTTAAGTGATACTTCCTCCACCCACTTAGTGAAGTAGTATATATAAGTCAAGACCCACTTGTGTCCTACAATATATGGAGGGTTAATCATGCCTATAAAGTTTAGGCCCTACTTCATGAAGGGTTTCTCCACTTGGATAGGTTTTAGGGGAAAAGAAACTAGTCTTTACTTCCTAGTGAACATGACACACTTTTATCATCTCTTAACCCAAGTATGTTGTACTTGAACAAACTTGGAAAAAATTATCCTAATATTATGATCCTTGATATTTTAGTATTTTCTACAAAGTGACCTCCTATAGGCCCATCATGAAACTGATCTAGGATCTTGTCAACTTGGTTAGTTTCTACACACCTTAAGAGCATGCCATCAAGATCATTTTTAAAAATAACTACATAAACCAAGACATAATTGATTGATTTCAGCCTACAATACCTTATTATTATCCTATTTATTCCTATAAGGCATTATCTTATATGGAAAAGTCTTACCATGTCTTAAGTCCAATTGGAAGAGGATGTAGGTGTATCTATTTGGTGATCATTTTGCATTGCCAAAACTACTTCTTTATCATACTTCACATTTGTTGCCAAGTGTTCACATAGTCATATACCCATTACCAAATTGGTGACCTTAACTTATATGCCATACTCCATGCATTTAGTCACCCAACCTTCTCTCTTTTCACTCAAGTATTAGTTAAGGTTAAAGTCCTTGATGCTAGGGTTAACCACCATGACATAGATTTTGTTATTAGACACCATGTGTCTAAATGTTTTTAGACCTCTCATGACTATAAGCACATACTTTTATAAAAATTTATACTTATCTTAAAATCTCTCAAATTATTGACTATATAAAGCTATGAGATACTCAAGACCATAATTTTTGTATTGTATTAGCATGGTATAAATAGTGTCATTGGTTGATAAGGCATACAATCAGAAGTCCATTGAGAAATCAAGGTTGATAAGAGTAAGTTATTAAATAATGGCTTATTTAATGGATTCAAATTTTATCTTTCCCTCTTTAGTCCATGTGAAGTCCTTATGTTTCTTGAGAATGAAGGTTAGAGGCCTTACCAACTTAGCAAACCCAAGGATAAACCTTCGATGAAGTTAATCTTGCCTAAGAAACTCTGAAATCCTTTCTTGTGCTTGGGTAGTGATAGAGCAAGGATTGAACTTATCCTCTTAGGGTCTATATAAAGGCCTTATTTTGAAATAATTTGGCCTATAATTATTCCCTTATGGACTACAAAATTGCATTTTTTAGGGTTCAAATAGATCCCATACTGCTTGTACCTATTAAATATCAGCCTTAGGTATGTCAATTGGTCTTTGGCATCCTTGGAAAATATCATGATGCCATAAAGGTGGATGAACACCATATCATTGATGAGCCCTTGGAAGGATACATCCATTTCTCTTTCGAAGGTTTCCCCTACATTGGATAGACCAAAGGGCATCATATTATAATTATATGTGTCCCACTTAGTTGTGAAGGTAGTCTTGTGTTGGTCTTCCTTCACCAACACTTGAGTGTACCTTGAGTATCCATCAAGCAAGGAGAAACATAGTGAACATAAAACCTTTTGGAGAATCTAATCTATGGGTGGAAAGGGGTAGTGTTCTCTCAATGACACCTTGTTGAGATCCTTAAAGTCTACACATAACCTTATCTCCCTATTTTTCTTCCTTATAGGCAAAAGGTTAACCACCCATGAAGAGTGTTTGATGGGGAAGATAATATTAGACTTAATAAGATTATTCAAATCTTTCTTCATGAGGATTTCAATTTGGGATTAATCAATCTTTGCTTTTGTTTCACAATATTAAAAATTTCCTCCAATTCTATAGTATGCTGGGACAAACTAGGGTCAAACCCATTCAAATAATTATACTCCCAAGAAAATATGTCTATAAATTCTTGACACAGCCCTATGAAGGTTTCCTTTTCTTCCTTTGTGTTCACATTACATAGTTTGGGAAACCTATATTTAAATATGGTGACCTTATCATAATGTTCCTCCTTAGTAGACATGCTAACCTCATCTTTCCTTAATTGATCATCCTCATTCAATATGTTTTCCAAGGTCACTAATACCTTAGGTAGTTTTTTTGTTCTCAATTGAACAATCTGATTACCATATTATTTTTTAAGTTTTCCAAAGTTTCTTGAGAAAAATTATACCTCTTTTTATAAGAAACATGCTATTTGCTTATCATTTTAAAAGACCTACTAGCTAAACTCAGTATCAGGTACTAAAGGTATACAAATTACCTTGATTTTAGACTAATATTTCATGTCCTTGACCCCACTTGGGATGTCATAGTATGCTCCTATAGCTGCTAGCCAGTCTACATGTTGATTGGCCTCTCTTAGGATTAAAGATATGTCAAAGGCCTCAAAGTATTCTAAGAGGTCTACAACCATATGTTTGTATTCCTTAAAGAGTGAATTTTTGACTAGATTCTACCCTCTCACTTGATGTACTACCAAGTCACTATCTCCCATGGATTGTAGTAGTTTAATACCTATATTTATTACCCATTACATCCCATAGATGAGGGCCTCATACTCTATTATGTTTCATGTGTAGATTAATTGGGACCTCAGGGCATACAGGAATCTTTGCTTATAAGGAGAGACAAGCATGACACCTACCCCACTCCTATTCTTACACCTAGAGTCATCAAAGAATAAACTCCACACTTCATCATTATCTTGGTTTGGGTTAGTAAGTCATAGTATGATATCCTCCTCCTCATGCATATAATAGATCCCCAATCTTACCTTTTCAATGCCTTTATATGGATTATATCCATGGTTATATTCCCCCACTCATAAAGAAGTAAGTCTGATATGCCCTTTAGTGGTTAACCTAGATCCTAATCATTGGTGTTAGGTTGTGGAGCTAAAAGATTCACCAGTATGCAAATGTAGAGGTTGCTGAGTGTCATAGTAATCGATGTCGATCAGGCCAACCAATGTCGGTCAAGAGTAAACCAGAAGCTATCGATATAGGTCAAGAATTAGCTGACATCAGTCATCTCTATATAGACAGGAACCGACGTCGGTCTCCTGTGCATTCCAAAACTATTAGTTAGATGAATAGTTAGTTAAATGAATAGTCAGTTTGCATGTAAAGACTAATTTTAGTCTTGAGTCCGCTTTTCTAATTATTATTTCCTTGGGGTTCTATTTAAGAGACCCATGGGGCTATATTATAAAGTGAAGGATCAAAAGGACTTGTCAAGGACAAGGACAAGGTTTCTTCCAAGTGTAAGATCAGTTGATCTGTAGGTAACAAGATCAGGGAGATCTACATGGTAAGTAAGGTCAGTTGATCTGTAGGTGTGTGTGTGTAAGGTCAAAAGAGATATGCGGGGTAGCAAGATCAAGGAGATCTACAACACAACAAGGATCAAGATTAGGGAGATATACTTGGAGTACTTTGAGTACTTGGTGGACTGGAAGAAGGCAACAATGGTTGAGTTGATTGTCACTTATTGGTGGAAACAACAACTCGGTTATTGAGTTGATTGTGTTTATAATTGATTGAGAGAAAGAACTCTTGAGGGAGAATTACTGTACGCCCAAGAGGTGTGGGAAGAGTGTGATTTCTTCATTTTATTTCCTTATGGAAGAGTGTTAATACAAGATTGTATTGTCTCTCATATTCTATGTTGTTTCTAAATTCTAGTTACATATTACTTCTGGTTTAATTCCATGTTTAGTTGCTTATACAAAGTTAATCAATTTTACTCTTAAGGAGTAGGATCCTAACAAGTGGTATCAGAGCTTGTGTGTAGATCCTGACAAGTGGTATTAGAGCTATTTGTGTAGGATCCTAACAGTGGTATCAGAGCTTGTGTGTAGATCCTAACAGTGGTATCAGAGCTTGGTTCGGAGTAGGTTAGTGTTTGTTGATTACAAGTCACTCTTAGGGGTTTTTGATAGAGTGGGAGTAAAACAATGAAAGAAGAAAGTAAGCTAAGAATGGAGAAATTCAATGGCAAGAATTATCAATTATGGAATTTTGGAAATAAAGAACATGTAAAGAAAGATTGTTGGTTGGTAGAAGATCAGCATGAAGGAAATAAAGAAGCAAATGATGCAGGTATTGTTGCACAGGATGCTCTTATATGTTCCTTGGATAAAGTAGAATGTTGGGTTTTAGATTCTATTACCTCTTTCCATGCAACCCCAAATAGAGTATTTTTCTATGATTATGTCCATGGAGACTTTGGAAAGATTTATTTAGGGGTTGGTGAGCCTTGTCAAATTGTTGGCAAAGGGGAAGTGCGGCTGAAATTGTAGACGGGCAACACATGGGTGTTGAAGGATGTCATGCATGTCCCAGTCCTGAAGAGTAGTCTAATTTCTATAGGAAAGTTGGGTGATGAGGGTTGCACAGTAACTCTCATAGCGGAATCTTGGAAAGTTTCCAAGGGTGCACTTAAATTAGCATGTGGTAAGAAAGTAGGTACTCTTTATCTATCTACTTGTATTATTGATTCTCCTTCTGTTTTATCTACTTTAGATGTAGATGCAAAGATGTGGCTCTATAGGCTTGGTCACATGAGTGAGAATGGAATGGATGTTCTTAAGTTAAAAGGTAAGAGTTCAGATTTCAAAAGCATAGATCGAGATTTCTATGAGCAGTGTTATGCTACAAGAAAGGATTGGATTTATTGTAGGAAGAGGAAATATGATGTTTTTGACAAAGTTAAGAACTGAAAAGCCTTGGTTTTCAAGGAGAAGATGATGGAAAGAGATCAGCTCAAGGGGCTGATAATTCTAAGCAGGGCAATGTTAATTTGGACAAAGTTATGATCCAAAATGAGCTCGTGGGTAAAAATCATCACTCATAGAAAAACACAGTTACCAACGTTGGTCAGGTGAGAAATGACATCGATCAGGCAGGAACTAATGTCGATCATGTGCAGACCAAAGTTGGTGATGTTGGGTAGGTGGACACTAATGTCGGTCAGGGAACTGATGTTAATGATCAGGAGGACTTGTCAAGGACAATGACAAGGGTTCTTCTAAGTGTAAGATCAGTTGATCTGTAGGTAGCAAGATCAGGGAGATCTACATGGTAAGTAAGGTTAGTTGATCTACAGGTGTGTGTGTGCAAGGTCAAAGGAGATCTATGGGGTATCAAGATCAAGGAGATCTACAACACAACAAGGAGAAAGATTAGGGAGATCTACTTAGAGTACTTTTAGTACTTGGTGGACTGGAAGTAGGCAACAACGGTTGAGTTGATTGTCACTTATTGGTGGAAACAACAACTCGTTTATTGAGTTGATTGTGTTTGTAATTGATTGAGAGAAAGAAATATTGAGGGAGAATTACTGTATGCCCAAGAGGTGTGGGAAGAGTGTGATTTCTTCATTGTATTTCCTTTTGAAAGAGTGTTAATACAAGATTGTATTGTCTCTCATATTCTGTGCTATTTCTAAATTCTAGTTACATATTACTTTTGGTTTAATTTTGTGTTTAGTTGCTTATACAAAGGTAATCAATTGTACTCTTAAGGAGTAAGATCCTAACAAGTGGTATCAGAGCTTGTGTGTAGATCCTAACAAGTGTTATCAGAGCTATTTGTGTAGGATCCTAATAGTGGTATCAGAGCTTGTGTGTGGATCCTAATAGTGGTATTAGAGCCTGGTTCGGAGCAGGTTAGTGTTTGTTGATTACAGGTCACTCTCAGGGGTTTCTAATTGAGTGGGAGTAAAGCAATGACAGAAGAAAGTAAGCTAATAATGGAGAAATTCAATGGCAAGAATTATCAATTATGGAATTTTGGAAAGAAAGAGCATGTAAAGAAAGATTGTTGGTTGATAGAAGATCTACATAAAGGAAATAAAGAAGCAAATGATGCAGGTATTGTTGCACAAGATGCTCTTATATGTTCCTTGGATAAATTAGAATCTTGGGTTTTAGATTATGTTGCCTCTTTCCATGTAACCCCAAATAGAGTATTTTTCCATGATTATGTCCATGGGGACTTTGGAAAGATTTATTTAGGGGTTGGTGAGCCTTGTCAAATTATTGGCAAAGGGGAAGTGTGATTGAAGTTGCAGACGGGCATCACATGGGTGTTGAAGGATGTCATGCATGTCCCAGTCTTGAAGAGGAGTCTAATTTCTATAGGAAAGTTGGGTGATGAGGTTTTCATAATAAATCTCACAGTGGAATCTTGTAAAGTTTCCAAGGGTGCACTTGAATTAGCATGTGGTAAGAAAGTAGGTACTCTTTATCTATCTACTTGTATTACTGATTCTCCTTCTATTTTATCTACTTCAGATGTAGATGCAAAGATGTGGCTCGGTAGGCTTGGTCACATGAGTGAGAAGGAAATGGATGTTCTTAAGTTAAAAGGTAAGAGTTAAGATTTCAAAAGCATAGATCAAGATTTATGTGAGCAGTGTTATGCTACAAGAAAGGATTGGGTTTATTATAGGAAGAGAAAATCTGATGTTTTTGACAAAGTTAAGAACTAGAAAGCCTTGGTTTTCAAGGAGAAGATGATGGACAGAGATCAGATCAAGGGGCTAAATAATTTTGAGTAGGGTAGTGTTAATTTGGACAAGGTTATGATCCAAAATGAGCTTGCGAGTAAAAATCATCACTCACAGGAAAGCATAGTTATCGACGT
This sequence comes from Torreya grandis, assembly GCA_037957365.1. Lineage (NCBI taxonomy): Eukaryota > Viridiplantae > Streptophyta > Pinopsida > Cupressales > Taxaceae > Torreya > Torreya grandis. The sequence continues at coordinate 152,032 of JARHVA010010477.1, read as the reverse complement.
CGGTTAGGTGAGAACCAACGTCGATCATGTGCAGACCAAAGTCAATGATGTTAGGCAGGTGGACACCAACATCGGTTAGGGAACTGATGTCAGTGACTAGGAAGAATCGACATCGATCGGGTGTAGACTGAGGTCAGCCAGAGGTGACCGAGATTGGTCACTATTAGAATAGATTTTGGGTGGAGAGCAAGCTGTCAAGGAGTATCAAACACCCATGTGGAGGATTGAAGGGTAAGTCTCAAATTCATTATTCCCCTTCTTTATACTACTTGTTACTCACTGATGGTGGAAAACTAGGAAGTTTTGAAGAGGCAGTGTAGGTAGAATCTAGGAAACAGTGGGAGCATGGCATGAATAAAGAAATTGATTCCTTGGAAGAGAACCAAATGGGTGATTTGGTAGAGTTGCCAGCTAAGATGAAAGCACTAAAAGATGAATGGATTCCTAGGTTAAAGAAAGGAGAGAATGGATAGGTGAGACAGAAGGCTAGGTTATATGGTCTTGAGTAAGCTATAAGACAATGGTGTTTAAGGTTTGACAGGTGTATGACAAAGCATGGCTTTAGTCAATGTCAATGTGACCATTGTGTTTATTTTACTAGGTTGGATAATATAGCTACATTATCTTGTTACTATATGTAGTGTATATGCTTGTTGCAAGGTCACACATGCAGGGAATTATAGAGGTAAAGGTAAAATTAGCTCACATGTTTGCCATGAAGGATTTGGAAGCAGCAAAGGAAATCCTTGGCATGAGTATTTCTAGAGACAGGGAAAGTCACAAGTTGATTTTGTCTCCAGAGGATTATGTGAATAAGGTAGTGGAGAGGTTCAATATGCAGGGTGCAGAACTGGTTAGCACACCTATGGTTGGATAGTTCACATAACAGTGTCTTGAATCACATGATGAAGTTGAGTACATGAGTACTAGACCTAATATTTCCCAAGCAGTGGGAGTTGTCAACAAGTTTATGGCCAATCCAGGGAAGGAGCATTAGAAAGCAGTTCAATAGATTCTTAGGTATCTGAGAGGGACCAGCAATAGGTATTTATGCTATGTAGGGTCAAGCACTTCTCTACATGGGTATGTAGATTCAAATATGGCAGGTGACTTGGATGACAGGAGAAGCACCACATGATATGTGTTCACTATTGGTGGTATGGTGGTTAGCTAGATTTTAGAGATGCAAAAGGTTGTTGTATTCATAGTGGCTAGCAAGGATAAGAACCCTGTGGAAATGTTAACAAAGCTGAGAATAAAGGAGAAGTTGAATATTCATTCAACTTTTGTTGGCCTTCAAGATTGAACTTGAAGAGGGATACAAGCTAAGAAATAGATTAGAGGACATTGCTATATAGGTACAGGTGTAGTTGTTTATCTCCAAGTGGGAGATTGTTAGGTTGTGGAGCTAAAAGCTTCACTAGTATGCAAATGTGGAGGTTGCTAAGTGTCACAGTAACCAACGTCAGTCAGGCCAACTGACGTCGGTCAGGAGTAGAACGGAAGCTACTGATATCGATCAGGAATCGGCCGACATCAGTCATCTCTAGATAGACAAGAATTGATGTCGGTCTCTTGTGCGCTCCATAACTGTTAGTTAGATGAACAGTTAGTTAAACGAATAGTCAGTTTGCATGTAAAGACTAATTTTAGTCTTTAGTCTGCATTTCTAATAATTGTTTTCTTGGGGTTCTATTTAAGAGGCCCATGGGGTTGTATTGTAAAGTGAAGGATCAAATGGACTTGTCAAGGACAATGACAAGGGTTCTTCCAAGTGTAAGATTAGTTGATCTGTAGGTAGCAAGATCAGGGAGATCTACACGGTAAGTAAGGTCAGTTGATCTACAGGTGTGTGTGTGCAAGGTCAAAGGAGATCTATGGGGTAGCAAGATCAAGGAGATCTACAACACAACAAGGGGCAAGATCATGGAGATCTACTTAGAGTACTTTGAGTACTTGGTGGACTGGAAGTAGGCAACAATGGTTGAGTTGATTGTCACTTACTGGTGGAAACAACAACTCGTTTATTGAGTTGATTGTGTTTCTAATTGATTGAGAGAAAGAAATCCTGAGGGAGAATTACTGTATGCCAAAGAGGTGTGGGAAGAGTGTGATTTATTCATTGTATTTCCTTTTGGAAGAGTGTTAATACAAGATTGTATTGTCTCTCATATTTTGTGCTATTTATAAATTCTAGTTACATATTACTTCTAGTTTAATTCTGTGTTTAGTTGCTTATACAAAGGTAATCAATTGTACTCTTAAGGAGTAGGATCCTAATAAGTGGTATCAGAGCTTGTGTGTAGATCCTGACAAGTGGTATCAGAGCTATTTGTGTAGGATCCTAACAGTGGTATCAGAGCTTGTGTGTAGATCCTAACAGTGGTATCAAAGCCTGATTCAGAGCAGGTTAGTGTTTTTTGATTATAGGTCACTCTCAGGGGTTTCTGATTGAGTGGGAGTAAAGCAATGACATAAGAAATTAAGCTAAGAATGGAGAAATTCAATGGAAATAATTATCAATTATGAAATTTTGGAAAGAAAGAGCATGTAAAGAAAGATTGTTGGTTGGTAGAAGATCAGCATGAAGGAAATAAAGAAGTAAATGATGCAAGTATTGTTGTATGGGATGCTCTTATATGTTCTTTGGATAAAGTAGAATCTTGGGTTTTAGATTCTATTGCCTATTTCCATGCAACCCCAAATAGAGTATTTTTCTATGATTATGTCCATAGAGACTTTGGAAAGATTTATTTAGGGGTTGGTGAGCCTTGTCAAATTTTTGGCAAAGGGGAAGTGCGACTGAAATTGTAGACGGGCAACACATGGGTGTTGAAGGATGTCATGCATGTCCTAGTCTTGAAGAGTAGTCTAATTTCTATAGGAAATTTTGGTGATGAGGGTTGCACAGTAACTCTCATAGCGGAATCTTGGAAAGTTTCCAAGGGTGCACTTAAATTAGCATGTGGTAAGAAAGTAGGTACTCTTTATCTATTTACTTGTATTACTGATTCTCCTTCTGTTTTATCTACTTCAGATGTAGATGCAAAGATGTGGCTCTATAGGCTTGGTCACATGAGTGAGAATGGAATGGATGTTCTTAAGTCAAAAGGTAAGAGTTCAAATTTCAAAAGCATAGATCAAGATTTCTATGAGCAGTGTTATGCTACAAGAAAGGATTGGATTTATTGTAGGAAGAGGAGATATGATGTTTTTGACAAAGTTAAGAACTGGAAAGCTTTGGTTTCTAATGAGAAGATGATGGAAAGAGATCAGCTCAAGGGGTTGAATAATTCTAAGCAGGGCAATGTTAATTTGGACAAATTTATGATCCAAAATGAGTTCGTGGGTAAAAATCATCACTCATAGAAAAACACAGTTACCAACATTGGTTAGGTGAGAAATGACATCAATCAGGCAGGAACTAATGTCGATCATGTGCAGACCAAAGTTGGTGATGTTGGGTAGGTGGACACTGATGTCGATCAGGGAACTGATGTCAACGATCAGGAGGAATCGACATCAATCAAGTGCAGACTGAGGTCAGTCAGAGGTGACCGAGATCGGTCACTGATAGAATGGATTTTGGGTGGATAGCAAGCTGTCCAAGAGTCTCAAATGCCCATGTGGAGGACTGAAAGGGTAAGTAAGCCTAAAATTCATTTTCCCCCTTCTTTATACTACTTATTGCTCACTGATGGTGGAAAACCAGGAAGTTTTGAAGAGGCAATGTAGGTAAAATCTAGGAAATAGTGGGAGCATGGCATGAATAAGGAAATTGATTCCTTGGAAGAGAACCAAATGGGTGATTTGGTAGAGTTGCCAGCTAGGATGAAAGCACTGAAAGATGAATGGATTCTTAGGTTAAAGAAAGGAGAGAATGGACAGGTGAGACAGAAGGCCAGGTTATATGGTCTTGAGTAAGCTGCAGGACAATGGTGTTTAAGGTTTGACAGGTGTATGACAAAGCATGGCTTTAGTCAATGTCAATGTGACCATTGTGTTTATTTTACCAGGTTGGATAATATTAGCTACATTATCCTATTAATGTATGTAGTGTATATGCTTATTGTAGGGTCACACATGCAGGGAATTACTGAGCTAAAGGTAAAATTAGCTCACATGTTTGCGATGAAGGATTTGGAAGCAATAAAGGAAATCCTTGGCATGAGTATTTATAGAGACAGGGAAAGTCAAATGTTGATTTTGTCTTAAGAGGATTATGTGAATAAGGTAGTGGAGAGGTTCAATATGCAGGATGCAGAATCGGTTAGCACACCTATGGTTGGATAGTTCACAGAACATTGTCTTAAATCACATGATGAGGTTGAGTACATGAGTAATAGACCTGATATTACCCAAGCAATGGGAGTTATCAGCAAGTTTATGGCCAATCCAGGGAAGGAGCACTAAAAAACAATTCAATGGATTCTCAGGTATCTGAGAGGGACCAACAGTAGGTATTTATGCTATGCAGGGTTAAGCACTTCTTTACATGGGTATGTAGATTTGGATATGGCAAGTGATTTGGATGATAAGAGAAGCACCACAGGATATGTGTTCACTATTGGTGGTACGGTGGTTAGCTGGATTTTAGAGATGCAGAAGGTTGTTGCAGTCACAGTGGCTAGCAAGGATAAGAACCCTATGGAAATGTTGACAATACTTGGAACAAAGGAGAAGTTGAATCTTCATTCAACTTCTGTTGGTCTTCAAGATTGAGATTGAAGAGGGATACAAGCCAAGAAATAGATTATAGGATGTTGCTATACAGGTACAAGTGCAGCTGTTTATCTCCAAGTATGAGATTGTTAGGTTATGGAGATAAAAGCTTCACTAGTATGCAAATGTGGAGGTTTTTGAGTGTCATAGTAACCAACATCGATCAGGCCAATTAACTTCGATCAGGAGTAGACTGGAAGTTACCAGCATTAGATAGGAATCGGTCAATGTCGATCATCTCTAGATAGATAGGAACTGACATTGATCTCTTGTGCATTCCAAAACTGTTAGTTAGATGAATAGTTAGTTAAATGAATAGTCAGTTTGCATGTAAAGACTAATTTTATTCTTGAGTCCACTTTTCTAATTATTGTTTACTTGGGGTTCTATTTAAGAGACCCATGGGGCTATATTGTAAAGTTAAGGATCAAAAGGACTTGTCAAGGACAAGGACAAGAGTTCTTTCAAGTGTAAGATTAGTTGATCTACAGGTAGCAAGATCAGGGAGATCTACATGGTAAGTAAGGTCAGTTGATCTGAATGTGTGTGTGTGTGTGCAAGGTCAAAGGAGATCTGTGGGGTAGCAAGATCAAGGAGATCTACAATACAACAAGGAACAAGATCAGGGAGATCTACTTGGAGTACTTTGAGTACTTGGTGGACTAGAAGTAGGCAACAATGATTGAGTTGATTGTCACTTACTGGTGGAAACAAATACTCAGTTATTGAGTTGATTATGTTTGTAATTGATTGAGAGAAAGAACTCTTGAGGGAGAATTACTGTACGCCCAAGAGGTGTGTGAAGATTGTGATTTATTCATTGTATTTCCTTATGGAAGAGTGTTAATACAAAATTGTATTGTCTCTCATATTCTATGATGTTTCTGAATTCTAGTTACATATTACTTCTAGTTTAATTCTATGTTTAGTTGCTTATACAAAGGTAATCAATTGTACTCTTAAGGAGTAGGATCCTAACAAGTGGTATCAGAGCTTGTGTGTAGATCCTGACAAGTGGTATCAGAGCTATTTGTGTAGGATCCTAAAAATTGGCATGTTCATATTCATTTGTGATAGTATACTTATCATTAGATAAATTAGGCATGTAGGAATTTAAATAGAACCTAGAGATAGGCTCAAACCTTATGGTGACATTTGTTTCATACCTAGTCCTAAAAACCATAGATAACCAATCAGAAGAGATATAACCTCCTATCTTTGTATTGAAATTCCTAGAAAAACAAGGAAAAATAAGGAGAAAGATCAACTACCACAACATCTTAAGATATGGTACAATTAATAAAATCACCCACGATCATTTTTAGATCATTGAGTAAACTAATACTCTTAGTAGGGGACCCATCTAGCTATAATACTCCCTTAGAATTAAGCTCATACCTTAACCCCAACTTGTCTGCTATAAATTTAGACATGATAGATGCACTAGCCCTACTATCATACAATTATATACCAAGGAGTCTCTTATTATGAAAAAATATATAAATGAGGGGGATTATTTACCTTGGCTGGTTAGAGCTCATTAGGCTAATTGGTGTTGGTTAGGACTATACCCACCTTTTCTGCTTGCTTGTCCAAGATGTGAAGTTTGGATAACTCTTCTTGGAGGAGATATTTTTATCCCAAAATGAGAAATGTGTCCCAAATTAGTATGGTGACATGAAGCTTCTTCATCCAATCCATAATACTGATATGAGAGCTAACATTATTTGACTACAACTTAGGAGTAACATTACTATTTAGAGCTTGAGTGAACTGAGGTATGAATGGACCTTTGTAATTTTGATCCTTCCCATCTTGAACCTTATGAATTTTTGGAGTTTTATGGGATACATTTTGTCTATTAGTAGCTTGAGATGGTTGAGACTATGGGGATTTTTCTCCCATCTTCTAAGTCATCACCCACTATTCTCCTTTTGGCCTTTGTATGGGTTGCAATAGGTCTGTCTACCTTAGCTATGCCCCCAAGCTAATTGATTGCACATTATTAAAAAAAATATCCTTCCTAATAATTAACAAAATTAGTTTCTTATTATGTCTTATTTCCACTCATTCCTTGTTGGTTTGACATTTTAGATTGAGTCATGAATGGAGTCTCTCCATGTTGCATAGAAGGACCTTCTTTATGTTATATAGGGGGATAATTATCTTTCATAGGAGGAGATTAATTATGCTACATAAGAGAGGTTTTAAAATAATATCCACTTGAATTGATTAAAATTTCATGAGACTACCCCTATCATGTAGACCATTGACCTTCTTGAGCATAGTTATTTTGAGTTGGGACTAGTGCTCTAGAAGTGCTAGTAGAATTTGGTTTGAAACTATTATAGGGCCTTACTTGAGTGATCTTCCCTTGACCTTGAGTATTAGGTTGATATAGAGGATTTTTGGACTGATAAGGGTGATAAGGATCTTTATAGGGTTCTTGATAAGGTCTATGAGGTGTAAGTTGCTACCTCTCCAAGGCTATTATCTTATTCCTTTATGCCTTGAGTAGTCCTTCAATTTGCCCCAATCTATCTACTTGATTAGAATTGGTAGGGAAGCAATGGTTGTCATAAGAGGTTATATCTATAGGAAAAAAGGCATGAGAGGCCTTTAGGTAAACAAGGTAATTTTCTTCCCTTATTATCACTTCATAGACATCAGGTAGTGTGTTCCTTCCTATGGACTGTATCATGATTGCTACATCAAAATTGAGGGCTCTCAAATAGTATAAAAAGACATTGTTGGGAGTAGGTTTGACTACCATTGGGATCCTATCCCAAGTTTTATAAAAACTAAGTTTAAGTTCTACCTTAAATTCTTGAGGGGCCCTTTTAATTATGGCCAACTATTCCACTAGAGACAAGTGGTCACTTCTATCCTCAAAATGCTTACATAGGTGTTCCCAAAACTTATCCCAAGTGTTGATAGAATAAGTTATTTTACCTTTATAACATTGAAGTGCCCTAACTCTAAATTAAGTGGCTAATAGCCTCATTTTTACATTTTCTTGAGTCACATTGTTTATTAAGTAGAGGTTAGATATGTATGTAATGTGTTCAATAGGAGTGGCAGAGTTTTCTCATGTGAATTATGGAATGATATTAAGTGTAACACTAGGGATATCATAAAATTGGTTCAGGTTCAAATGGATGCCACCATTTAAGGTCACAAAATCTTGGTTTTTGGCATATCCATTAGAGGTGTATGGGTTGTAGTAATCTTTTGTTGAATAAGACAAGGAGAATTAGGGGGTGTAGGATTATGATTAGACCTAAGGTATCTCTTTTTCCTATAAAAATCCAAAGATAATTCAAAAAATTAGCTTTCTTACCTTTTTTTGAAGACCTTGTGAGCACTTTTGGCATGAAATTTGATTAGAAATCTACCATTAGAGTGCTTGAAGCTCCCTGAGATCACCAAATGCTATAAGTAGTTATTCCAATTTACTTGAATATTGGTCCCACTAGGTATGCTAGAAACTCTTATCAATTTTGATTACACCCTTGAGTTAGAGGTGTTTCAAACCTACATCATCTAGATGATACAATGGGGTAAACTCTAGGTGTGGGTAGCCTAGTTGATGAGGTGAACCTCTATTTTTGGGGCTTGCTCCCCTGATGCATAATCTATGTCTTTATTCCTAAAACCTACTGACTTGATGATGGAAAATGATAAATAGATGTATGAAACAAAATATAAACTAAGGGAGGTGATGCATTAATAGTGTTTTATCCACTATAGATGACCCTTCAACAACACTTGTGAATCAGACAAGGACTAGTGAATCGATTACTTTCTCCTAGAGATTCCTAAGAATCAATACTTCACATAGAGGCTATGTTAAGTGGATAAAAATTGAGGATGATGAATGGAAGGTCTGATTTCATAACACTTCCATTTAAATTCTATTTTTAAAAACATTCACCAACACTTTTACACACCATATGACTTATTTAAGACAATATCTTAGCAACTAGGTGAGAACAAAGACCTGCAAAGGAAGATAAACTCAACACTTATGAAAATAAATAAGTATGAAATAGAATAAGTATTAAGATAATTTTAAATATTCCTTATATTCATTTAAAAGGTTTACAAGGTATAATTTGGGTAGAGTTTCTTCATACCTAGTTAAGGAATTCATAAAATGGCACTTTAGCCTCAATTTATAGAAAAATAAAGTGAAAAGAAGGAAGAATATAGCATGGAAGTTGGGATAAAAGGTCATGATTAATATCATTCTCTCAATAATTAGTTAAAAATATTCATAAGGATCAATAACAACTTCTTCAACTCTCCCATGTGTTATTACCAAATAAAAACCTAAATTATTATCCAAGGCTGCCAAGAAGAGTGATGGAGAGAAGGGGATAGTTTTTAACATTTTTTGATCTAAAAATCATGGGTTATATTATATAATGTCTATTCTTAGTCCCCCCTAAATATTATTTACCTCCTCAAACCATGACCATAGTGTACGAGTCTATACAAGTCTAAAAACACCTACAAATCACCACTTTCCTGCATTTTCTTAGGTTTCACATCTTAAAATGCTATTGGTGGGTAGGAAGAGGGAAATTAGGAGTCAAAAATGTGTTTAAAATATGGATTACAAGTGGAGGGAAGGTTAAGAGTCATTATTTCACATGTGTGGCCCCCCTTAGTGTTGAATAAAAGCATTTGACTTCTAAAAGAAGATCCATTTGCATATGAAACCACTATATCATGTAATTATGGTGATAATGGGACCAATTTAAATTAATTTTAACTTTTATAATGATTTAATGATGACCTAGGGCCCATAATAATACTATTCTTATGGTTTGAATACCCCTTGAAGGCAATATGCATGATTTCAAGTGAAATATCAATTGGAGGTTACCTTAATATTTTTTAAAAGACCTTAAAACATGATAAGGGATTAATCAAGGTCATCGCATCCTCTTTATACCAAATATAATCTCTTTTATATTACCATAACTTATAGGTTCTCAACATGCTTAGATGGATTCAGAATAGGCCATGAGATGTAACATTTGAGTCATATTTAATATAAGTGATTTTAGATCATTAGGATCACTTCAATAATTTTTGTTGACAATTCTACATAGTTAACACAAAGTGAACACTTGACACATGCTCAAACAAGGTGAAAATATGACCACCGTGACATTCTTTGACATAACATGCCACTTGAACATGATACCTCTTACTTATTGACAAGTGATCCCTCCTTGAACTTCCATGACACTTAAAAAGACATAAGAGGGTGACCAAGGCTGAGCTCAGGTGCTCATGGGCATACGTTGAACCTTTCTATGCCCAAGGGTAGAAAGAAGTCAACAAGTAGTATGTACAATTCATTCATTTTGGCCTATAAAGGTGAATTAAAGACTTTGAAATGTATAACAATGTAATAAAAAGTTAATACATAAATATATGACTTTTAAGACATAAAAAAACCTCATTAAAAACCCATCTAAAAATGTAATAAAAAGTTAATACATCAATATATGACTTTCAAGACATAAAAATAACCTAATTAATGACCCATCCCCATGTTAAACTTGGAACACATATGACAACACATTGACTCATGAATGAATATTAATATTAAACAAGTACACAAGAGACCCAAACTTAATCAATTCTAAACAAGGATATATTTAACCACATTGAAAACATTATAAGATCATTAAAAAACCATAACAACTATATACAAGCTTGAATAACCCTATGAAAAAGTTTCAACCTATATGGGTTAACTATCTTGACTTGGGGGTCAAAATTAGTTAATAAATTGGTGATTCATAGGGGTAGCATGCCTTCAATATTGATAGACCAATCGACTTGTCCTTTCATTGGGAAATGGAGTCACCCTTATGGTAAAATCTAAAACTAACTTGCCTCTTAAAGACTCAAACTCATAACAAATCACATAACAAGAAATAAACACACTATGTCAAAGGAATTTATGGAAAGCACACAATAGAAAACTCACTCAAAATAACACACCTAACATATTATGTTTAAGAAATCAAAACATGTTTTAGGTGGTGAAATGGCTCCTCTTGATTCAACCAAGATCAAAAACAATGTTTTTATAGTCACTGCTACTCCATAAGAAGAAACTATCATATGATGAATGTTTGTCAATAAAACTTGATTATTAATATACTAAAATGACTTACCATATTTGAATCCAATTCTAGATACAAGTTCATCACTTGAGATTCCTTTGAATAATCCCTTTATATCTCCTTTAGTCTTGCTTGACATTGCATCCCGATTGATCTCTTCTATGCTCACTTTGTACCTCTCAATATACTCTTTAGGAATCATAAAACTCTTCCCAAATTCACCTTCATTTAAACCATTATCTGGGAAGTGTCTAGAGGCATCAAGTTTGCCTTCTTGCTTTCCAAACACATCTACACGTGAATCAATATCAAATTGATGTCTATGTTAATCCTCACTTTCATAAACTTCTATCTTGACTTGATTATGTTCCTCCAAGGTTGACATATGCTTGATTGGGATTTCACACTCTTTTTTGTGCTCATTAAGTCCATAATTAACCTCATCATTAATTCCATATCTCATTTGAATAATGTTAGGCCCACTTATTTCTTTAAACTATTGCATTATGGCATGATAATAATGCCACTTATCAACATGTCCTTCTTGAGTACCATTCTCATGAATATCTTTTTCTTTGGTAGGAAAAATTGATCATCACTTTGACTACCATGATCTAGTACATTTGGAACATCATAATCATCATCCATACGTAATAAATAATTTCCCCATGCAGCTTGTTTAAAAGCATCATCAAAACTTACCTTAGGGAACTCATCACTTTATTTATGAATGATATATGTTCCCATACCTATATTTTCAATGAGTTTGTATGGATCAAACCCATAATTATCAGCTCCACATTCATCAAGATATGAATCAACTATGCCATCAATAATTGTCAAAGATTATTTTTCATTAGGATATTCTCACTCCTTATTGATAGTGAATTTAATGTTTGATGTATTAGTTACATAGGGTTATACATGAAATTTAGCCAAAGGTTTAGACTTGATAGAGACCTTAGCACCATAACTAATCCTAAATGCCATATAAGACCAATCTAAAGTCAAGTAACCACCAATATTAGCATTAAAATCCCTTGACAATTAAAGGGCAAAATGCGGTGGCACATCCATAATAATAAAATATTGAGATATAAATAATGTAGGATAAACATGAATACTAATTTTACAAACCTTTGATGATGATAAATATTTTGGTGGTTGATCCATTTAGCTATAAAACCTCCTTGGAGTGTGATTCATACTTCAAACTCAACTTTTCAGCTTCTTGTTTGGGCATGACTAAGGTGCTTGATCTATTTTAAATCAAACACTTATGAAACAATAAATCTCCAATGATGATAGAGAGGTAAAATGGATGAGGTTTATCTTTTATTTAAATTTTTGTTGGTTTCCTATCCTTAATATTCAATTCATTTTTCAAAATTGCCCATCTTTCACTAGGATGCCTAGGTGTTGCATTAAGCTTAGAGAGCTCATTTTGGAGAAGCTCTCATTTTATAAGAATGGATAATGTATCCCAAATTAGTATTCTTACATAAAATTCTTCATCTGCTTAGTAATATTCATAATAGAGCTGCAAACCTTGTCATGTACTATAAAATCTATAGCAGTACCACTACCTTGTCTCACTTGATGCATAAGAGGAGATTTATAATTTTGAACTATTTGATTTACTTGAGACATAGGGGATTTATTTTACATACCTACTCCTTGATATAATTTAGGGTTCATTTTTGGACTACTACTAATCCCTTGTACCTCTTCAATTGATCTTTTATTTGAATTTATGTTTGTAACTATAAGATTGATCTTATGTTCAATTTGCCTTGATGTTTGACTACACATGAGTCATATTGATAGTATTTCATCAATGTATAATTTTATTTAGAATCTTATCCATTAATTTATCCTCCACTAGGCATCTCTCTTGAGTTATAAAAGGCATTGTTCCCCATTATACCATATAATATTGGTTGAATGCCTCATTTTCATAAGTAGAAGAATCATGAGATTGGTCCCATGAAGGCTAATCTACATTATCTTGTACAAGATTTTTTTGGAAAGATACAAGTGCTTTTGAGGTAGTAGGAGAATTATAATATTAACCATTGTATTACTTAACTTGAGTTAGTTTCCCTTGTCCTTGATAGTGGCCTTAAAAAGTTAGTCTAGGAGGTTAATAAGACTGATAGGTATGATAAGGAACTTGAATAGAACTTCATTACTACTATTTTTGTTTCCTTTTAATATTTTTATTCTATTCTCTAAGATCCTTGATCAAATATTCATCTTTTGGCTTGCTTGGCTAATTAGAGGCATCTTGATTATGCTTGGGTGTGGGGATAGGAGAAATAGTGGGAGTAGGATTTTTAACATTAGGAAATATAGGCATGGGTGGTGTAGGATCTATCTTCCTAACTTGTATAAGGAAATTATCAGCCCTTGTAGTAGTCTCATTTGTAATGGGTAGTATATCTTTTCCTATGGATTGAATCATCATAGATATGTCACTATTAAAAGCTTTGAGGTAATAGAAAAAATCATGATGTGCATTAGTCCTTACAAATATATAGATCTTATCCAAATATTTTATAATCTTGTGTTGAAGTCTTTTATGGAGTCTTGAGGTTCTCTCTTTATGGTAGTCAGTTTCTCAATCAAAGATAAGTGATCAGATTTGTCTTCAAATCTCCTCTTTAAAGAGTCGCCTAATTCATCCCATGTAGTGATAGAGTTGGGAGAGAAATAACCATACCAATAAAGATAATTTACATTGAAATAAACATCCAAAAATCTTATGTCAACATTCTCTTTAGTGATGTTATGTATGTTACAAAACTTGGCAATGTTTCTTATGTGTTCAATGGGAGTAATGGTAGTTTATCCCATGAATGAAGGCACAATTTTGAGGGTTGACATAGGAATGCCATCATAATGAATAATTTATAAATTACTATGGCCATTTAAGGAGCCAAAGGGCAGGTTTATTAGGTCTTACATCTTGTAAATTGGACCTAAGATGAGTCTCCTAATAGGTATGTGAGCAATAAAAGATTTATTTGAATATGGATGGGTGTTAGCAAAAATATTTGGTCTAAATGAATAGTAATGAAACTCTAAAAATTAAAATAGAATGCCTTTAATAAAATATAATGTCCTTACCTTAGGCATGAAAATGAATAACTAGTCTACAACCAAGATCCAATGATTGTTGTGGTCACTAGATACTACATGAAATAAGCTTTAGCACTTCAAATTTATCAAAATAAACATCCACCTTTGACAAATTCTTGGACCATGAGGTCCCACTGGGTGTGCCAAATTTTTTATTAACTAAATTTTAACCTTAAGTATGGATACCATAGCCTCATTAAATTTGGAATAACATTGAAACACCTTATTTGTTATGGGTGACCATTCTTAAAGGTGGGTCTCTAGATTATGGGCTATCTACCATGAACAAAACCTAAAAATAAACACTAACCTACTTGATTTAAAAGGAAAATTGATATAATGATATTAAAAACTAATATAATGGATGTGATGCACCAATATAAATTATATAGTCTTACTTAAACCTACACTATGGAAGACAATTTAAAAAATTGATCTCAAAACCCAAGGTTATCCTAACAAAAGTGTTTCAATATGAAGGTAGAATGAAATGTTTATCTCTAGGTCACTCACATAAAGCATGAATGAGTGAGATGAATGCCAAGAAAGATAAATATCACTTGACATACAACCATGGACTAATTAACACACTTATGAAATAATTATAGAAACTAAACCATCTTGAAATATTTATTTCAAAGGAAAAAATAGTAGTCAATTTATCAAGGCTTTTCCATACAAAATGTGGATGCCTTATAATTACAAAAGAGGAAACTTATATATATATATATATATATATATATATATATATATATATATATATATATATATATATATATATATATATATATATATAGAGAGAGAGAGAGAGAGAGAGAGAGAGAGAGAGAGAGAGAGAGAGAGAGAGAGTCTATAATGATTTAAAAATAATAATGGAGTTATAAAAACAACCTAAGTAGGTTTCATAGGACATGTTTTGCATAATGGAATATACATCCTCATCCAAGTGGTGTAGGAGTTTCAAACTTGGTTTGATACCTTGCAGTTGCTCTTCAAAACTACCCTTTTTTGCATGAAAAGAGTGATAAATGGGTTTCTTGATCATGAACTGAATTAAAACCTTATATTTAAAACTTAACTTGCATTTTTAAACTCCTTTCTCTAAATTTTTATGGTCAATCATCACTTAACTCCTTGGGTGTCTTGAAACGCCCTAGTTTACTATGCCTAGTCTTGCTCAAATGGCTCAAAATTTGACTTATACTTCATCAAGGAAATATTTATCCATGAAAGTATTTAATATACCTTATAAAAAATTATTCAATTCATTTGGGTTCATGAAAAAACCCCCAAGACTTCATTTTTTTCCTTATGTTATCATTTGGCCTCTATTCCTTGTAACCTTAAAAACATGTAAACCTCCTTGTGTAGAATGATTTAAAAATAATATTAGAAAAAAAAGAATATATTTGAGTAAAAAATATCCAATTAAATCTACATGAAACGTTTAATGTCCTTAGAGTGAGTGTAAGTATTTTTTTTCTTCTATTATCTTCCCTGATTAGGCCTTAATTAGTCCTCTGGGCCGAGAAGGCTGAGTTTCTACTCCAAATCTCTCCCACAAGTGTGAAACCACAAAAAAGTGTTTTATTCACTTTATATATAATAATACCAAAGTCCATATAAAATTTTATGTCTTGGGACCCTATTTAAGTTTGAGAACAATGAAATGGTCCAAAAATCTAGTCTCTCTCTCAAGCCTTTTTAGATTGTCTTCAAAAACTAGACTTGTAGGATGACTGCCATGGTGTCTTGTATGTATTTTTTAAATTTTATAGGTATAATAAATCCCAAATCATCAAACCAAATAGTTTTCATCCATTAAATTACTCAAAACCTACAAAATACCTTAAAACCTTATAAAATGGGGCATTAAATGCAATTTATATAGTTTTAGGTAAAGGAAAAGTTCATGGTGAGAACTCACTTGTAGTGATAAATGGTTTTTATGAGGTTTTATAATCAATTAAAGTCATTTCATTCACTTTGGAGGCCACTATTTCACATCAGATCCTTACTAAGGTTTTAGGAGGTTTTATACCTATTTTGGTTCTTAAGGATTGTTTATAAACCCTAAGACATCAACCTCTAAACCAATCCCATAATTTTAAGGTATACAAGTTTTATCAACTATCCATAGGTGCCCAAGTTCCCATGCATCTTTTTAGTACATATCCAAGCATTAAAAAGTGCCTCTTGGGTTGTAACTAGGCCATTAGAGAGTGCTCTACATTCTTAACATTTGCTAAAAATGGTTTGAGGCCTAAAATAAAAAAATAATTATATAATATTATATTATTAAGACTTATTAACCATATCTAAAAACCATTTTATTCCATGCATAGTGTCAAGGTCACACCAAGTGAGAGAAGACTAGTCTTGAAGTGTATTCTTGCATCTAGTTAAGCTTGAGAAGACTAACTATGATGACTAAATGAAGTCACATTATCATAAGATAACATCCCCATGCTGACCTAATTTATTACACAATCCTCTATGTCTCTCAAAACATGCATAGTTTTATCATTTTAGGTAGACGAGCCTATAGGGTCACTTGGCTAAGTCTGTAGGGGTCAAGTGATTCTATTTAGTAATATTATTCTCTAATCTTCCTTTGAGTTTCCATGACCTCAAATTGTTTAATTCACTCACAAAACTCTCATCTCACAATGGGCATTGGGTCTTCTCTTTAAGCATGAAACTATCTTGCTTACCAAATTAAATATATAGGTGGTCATTAGGTGTTTGAATGCATTTTGAGTTTTAGGGTATCAATAGAAAACACTAAGAAAACTCATGACTTTTTATATATATTGAGAGTTTATAACCCTTATTTGACACTCTCAAGACCTTGCATTCTAACAAACACACACCCTCTTTCATATGTCTATACATATATAGTTGTAAGTGATGATTGGAAAAGAGCTTGAACATGAGATCTAGAAATTGGTCTTCTTAACTATATCATTAACACCTTGAAAGTATTCAAAATTCATTGGAATTTCCATCTCACTATCCTACAAGGTTCATTGGCCTTTCATATCAGCTTCAAACCTTTGCTTTCTTTCCTTCATACACAAACTTGTGTATGAGTGCTTAGGCTTGTAAATTCAATTAATGACTATTTATGATGAACCCCATAAATTTCTTGTTATTATGTCCATTTATTGTACTCATCTTGCTTATTTTCCATGATTTTGAACACTTTTACATATAGTTCACTACTTTCATAAACCATATAACATTATGTTTTCAAACTCTTTTGAATAGGTAGAATTATGTATTGAAATTAAATATATGATGGTTGTATATTAATTTTGGATGTTTTTTTATAAATGTGTTTTGAAGATGTTTTGGAGAAAAATGTATCTGGCATGGAGCATCCTACATCAAAATGGATCTTATTATATAGATTATCTTGCAGCCAATGTGTGACCAAAGCCGTGGGTTTTTCAAATTTTGATTCTCTTCTAACTGTAATGACTCTAACCTCCATGGAGATCTATAAGGAAGTGGTTAAAGAACAAAACAACTTTGTTTGTCTTATATCAAAGTCACAAGATTCACATGAAGGATGTCTTTATAAAAGGAACCAATTTTGGTTATCCCAATTTGAATGTATCTTAGAATATAATGAGTATATTGTTTTGTATAAAACAATATCCTTTACGGTATATAAATATTTAGAAACAAAGTTGAGAGAGAGATATAAAATAGTATATGTTAAATAGAGTTTTTAGAAGTATATTATGTTGACCAATTGTGATTTTAACTTATGTAGCAATTCATTTCTATGATTTTGATTAATATGAGTGACCAATTCTAAGTCCAATATAGTTTTTTAGGAGGAATGGTTCAAGCTAGAGTTGGAAGGAGGAAGGGCCCCCTTTGGAAGGCTACAACAACAATCCAATCCATCTTGTTAATTAAGAATGTTATTTGTTTTCATTAAGCATTATGTGTTTCATTTCTAAATTATGTGATTTGGATTCTTGTTTAAGATTTGTTTTAGGAATATTCCCATGCATAAGCACTTATTTTACTATACTTTATTTATGTTTCATTTCAAGCATTTCATTTACAACACTTTAACATCTTAGACACAATTAGGAGAATCTCAAATTAGAGATTGAGTGTGCACATATAGTGACATCATATTATCAAGTCTACATCCTTGGGTTGACATTTAAATGAGGTAAAAGGTACATATCTATGGTTATTCTCCTTGTTAATTTTGATCAAGAGAAGTATATCTGATTTTTAATGAGCTACTAGTCATTTTTGGCACCGTTGTTGAGGAAGGGTGTCACACACTTGTAATATTTAATATTTATATCAATTATTTTTGGATGTTTGTTGTTATTTTTTTAAATATTTATATTTTTATGTATTAAATATTTTATTTTTTCATAGTTTAAATTTCTCTTTTTTCAAGTAAGATAGTGTAAATTTTAAAAAACCCATATTACTAACCCTATGTAAGCAGGGTGAGCAAAAAGTTAAAACAAAGTGGTTGACTTATGAAAAGTGAAGGGGAATATATAAGAAGATTTTGGATTGAATCATTGAAAATTTATAAAAGATTTGATATACATCTTGTAACAACTGAGGAACATGAAGGAATTCCTAAAGATCACTCACAGTTGTCAATAAAAGAGGTTGAAAATGAAGAATTTTTGGCTGGACTAGTAGCACAAGCTAAAGATCTTGAAGAGGTTCATACCCATACAATAAAACCACATACACCACCTATTATATTTACCATCTTATCACCTCATATTCAATAATATAAAGTTTTCTTCCTTTAGTCACCCAAATTTATTGCCAAGGAGGCATTCAAAGTTATTCTTGCCACTAAAAGAAACATCAGGGCAATAAAATCTTCCAATTGAGAAGAAATATTTGTTGAGACACTAGTAAAATATTCTTAAACTTCCATACCATCCATATTGTATAAGAAGCCATAAATTAATAAGGAAAAATATAAAGTCTCCATCTTATACACCCCAAGAAAGCAAAGAGTTGATAGGAAATTTGAGCATTAGACAGTGATAATATCCTATCTACCAACACAAAGAGTATTCATGGGGGATCACTAGGAAAAAAACACTACCAATGATTCTACTAATTTCAAATTTCCTATCCTTATTCTTGATGTAAATGTACCCATAAATAATATCCCTCACTCTACCCTCCCTACCTTTAGAGAAAAAGTGTTTGAGGATCTATATACATTTATTTTTGACTTTGACATCTTATGTCATAGTTATGATTATAATTAAGACGGTCAAAAACTCAAACTAATTCCAAAAACACTCAAAGATGCATCACTTAGATGGTTCATGGGACTTGGAAAGGATGTCATTTTTACTTGGAATGAAATGAAGGAGAAGTTTTTGATGAAATACCAAGATTATTGTAGGGGTAAAAACTATAGGAGAGATGACATTTTTTAAATGACATAAGTTGATGATGAGTCAATAGAAGAATATATGGAAATATTTTTTTTTGGCTTTCAAAAATCTAAGAAAACCATAATGGAAAAAAAATTGGTCAAGCTAATATTCCTAAAAGGGATTTGAGATGATTTTATGGAAGCACTAGATCTAATGTCTTGTTTTTTCTTCACTACCATTTGATGAACTAATATTTATATGTATTAACTACTCCAAATCAATCATGAAAAAAATTAGGGTTATAACCCTTCCTATAGCATCCATTTTAGGACTATCTAAATGTGAAGTTAGCAACATGATCCAAGACATGAAGCAGGAAATCATCAGTCACTCAACTACTTAGCTTGATACATTACATACACAAAGAAAGTAAGAACAAATTGAGACTAAATGCAAAAATAAGAAGGTGGATTTCACATGCCATTCCATGAAGGCTCAGGCATCTAGTATCACTAAGGAAAATCTTGAGATAGTAGAGATACATGCCATAGGAGAAGATGAGAACCAAGTATTTTTCATGGATCAACAAAAACCATGGGTACAAAGACCAGGTATGCCATAAAACTCTATGTTTACAAATTTTCAATTCTCAAATAATCCTCAATATAATTTTTGGATGAATATACCCAATCAAAATTGTTAGCTACCCTAGAATTATTTATGGATGCAATAGAATGGACAACAACCTCAATAGGGATAATTCCAAAATCAACAATAGTTTTATCCCTCTAATCCATGTAAAAATCAATGGAAAAGAAATAAGGCTTTCCCCAACAAATGAAATAAACACAAAAATAAGCCATAATACCAAACACTCAACATCTTATTCAAACCACTCAATTACCTACCCAACCCATCCCCAATCCTACAAATAAGTTATTTCAACTGACATGATCCACTAAAATAATGTAATATCCAACATACACCTTAGATAGTAATCAAGTTCAACTTCTCTCTAGTCATGTTCTTCCATAAACCACCTCACCCATAATCACAAAACACTTTAAAATAGCTCCACTCCATACTAATCCATAGCCACCCATAGCCAATCCTGAGCTAAGTCCATTAGAAAATAAAAAAGAAACTAACAATCTTCCTTTTTTAGATAGATTGAGCATATCACATATTGACAAGAGCCCAAATTCAATATCTTAGGACAACTCAAGAATGTGTGCATTAAAATATCACTCTTTAAAGTAATAAAATATGTTTATATCTACAATAATTTTTTTGAGAACTATGTTTGAACAAATCAAGAGGAAAGAAGAAGGATCCTAAAACAGTCCAGGTCATTCACCAATTAGCAGATATTATGTTGAGAAATATAATTCCCCCAAAATATTTTGATCTAGGAAGTCTTATAGTTAATGTTAGCATCCATGACCAACCCATTTCCAATACTTTAATTAACTTAGGTGCAACCATTAATGTGATGACCATGGAGACCATGTAGCAATTGAAGCTTACCACTCTCTGTCTAACACCTACTATCCTCTAGATGGCTGACAAATCAATTGTTAATTCGAAAGGGATTATTGAGGACCTTATTATCACTATGGATTCTTGTAAATATCCAAAAAAAATTATTATCTTGTATCCAATGATCAATTTGGGGGGTTATCCTCTCATCCTTGGTCTTCCATGGTTGGCCATTGCTGATACTTTTATTGGCTTTAGGTCAGTAAAAATGCTAATTTATAATGGAAATGACACTAATAAATTGGTGTTGTATCCACCAGCTCATTATTCCCCAAATTATGGACCAATCCCTTGGATTTATGACCTTTAAGAAGCTATCTCCTTATAGACTCTTTGCATAATTGACTAGAGTCCAATTCTATAGGCCCAAGAAGAAGAGATTGTCCTCATTGGTATCTTGAAAAACACCTATCGGTAGGATCCTATATCCACCAACTTATTGAAATGTACACCATGCCTTCTTTATAATACCTTTCATGGGAATTATTTTTCTAAAACTACAAGAGACATTTGGACATTTCATCAATTAATTCCCCATCAATGTAATTATGCTCCTTTAATCACCAACATAGAGACCATGATTTCTTTAACAAATCAAGTAGACATCCTACCAAACAAACCTCTCAACATCAACACTTCCTTAGCACCCTAGTAATAAAGTTACTTACATTGTTGAGAAAGCACATAAATGTTTTTTCCTAGGATTAACATGACATCAGAGGAATACCCCTAGATTTATGGACACATCACATTTACATTAAAGAAGAATACAAACCTATTCACCAACCCCAATGATGAATGAATCCTATAGTCAAAGACATTGTCAAAACCAAGTTAAAAAATCTCTTAGATGTAAGATTTGTTTATCCTATCTCAGATAGCCAATAGGTTTCTTTCCTAGTCATTATCCTTAAGAAAGGGGGAAAATGACATATTTGTGTTGACTGCTAAAATTTGCATGTTGCTACCAAAAAGGATCACTTTCCCCTTCTATTTATTGATCAAATATTGGATACATTAGCAAGGAAGAAGCAATTTTCAGTTCTAGATATATATAGTGGTTATAATCAAATACAAATTACCCCACAAGACCAAGATAAAACCACTTTTAATTTCCCTTGGGGAACCTATGCCCATGCCATCTTTCCATTTGGTCTTTACAATGCCCCAACTACTTTTCAAAGGGTTGTGTTAAGCATATTTTTTTATCTCTCCCATGACTGTGTTGAAATCTATATGGGTGACTTCACCGTCTTTGGGTAGACATTCAAAGAAACACTGACCAACTTGGAGAAAGTTCTTAAACACTACCAAGACCATTAATTATCTCTATGCAATGAAAATTATTACATGCTTATGAATGAAGGGATTGTGTTGAGACATCATGTCTCCCCTACTAGAATTCAAGTTGACCCAACAAAGAAAAATATCATCAAGGATTTACCCACACCAAAGAAGCATAGATATGTTAGAAGTTTTTACAGAAATAATGGTTATTATAGATGATTCATCAATGATTTTAGTAAAATTTCCACCCCATGATTTGGATTTCTTACTAAAGATGCTAAATTTACATGGACTGAATATTGTCAAACTACCATTCATCAACTCAAATACCTACTTATAACAACTCCTGATCTGAGAGGACCTAACCAAAAGAAGCCTTTTCATATTCATACAAATGCATTTGAAACCACCTTAGGAGTTTTCCTTGGCCAAAAAGATGAATATTTGAGCTTTAAAATCTATTTTATCAATATGAATCTTCAAGGTGTTGAACTTAACTACACTATAACAAAGAAATATTTTATTTCTATTATCTATGCCATCAATAAATTTCAACACTACATTATAGGTTACCAAGTATTTATCCACATTGATTATGTAGCAATAAGGTATTTAATGAACACACCTACTATAACAGGTAGGATAATTCATTGGTTGCTTTTGATATAAGAGTTTGATATCACCATTATGGATAGACCAGGTAAAGATAATGTAGTAGCATATTTTCTATCTTGATTACAAAACGATGAGCACAGTCCTATTATTGATGATTCTATTCCTAATGAAGATTTATTTTCCATAACAATTTAATCCCCTTGGTTCATAGATATTGCTAACTATCTTGTTGTGGGATCAATACCACAACATTTCTCACCTAGGGACAAACAATAATTGATCCAAAAGAGCAAAAATTATTCATAGATTATAGGATGTCTTTTTATCACTAGACCAAACTTAGTTATA
This sequence comes from Torreya grandis, assembly GCA_037957365.1. Taxonomy (NCBI): domain Eukaryota; kingdom Viridiplantae; phylum Streptophyta; class Pinopsida; order Cupressales; family Taxaceae; genus Torreya; species Torreya grandis. Next base: position 128,835 of record JARHVA010010477.1, on the reverse strand, counting down.
AGAATATGTATTTGAGAAGGTGAAGCTTATGACATTCTTACAGCCTACCATGATGAGCCCTATGGAGGTCATTTTATGACCAAACAAACTACCATGAAATTACTCACTATTGGATATTATTGGTCTTCTTTGCATAATGATGCCATGATGTACACCCATAGATGTGATTAATTCTAGTTTATGGAAAAATCCACTCACTCTGATAAAATGCCATTACAGTCACAACTAGTTTTGGAATCCTTTGACAAATGGGGACTCAATTTTGTAGGTCCCATTGATCCTAAATCCAAAAACAAGGAATATATACTGGTGTACACTGATTATGTCACCAAATGGGTAGAGGTCAAATCCTTAACCCTTGCCCAAGATGAGAAGGTAGTTGAGTTCCTCTATGAAGAAATATTCACTTGTTATTGAGTACCAAGAGAAATAGTCACAGACCAAGGCCCACAATTCACATCAAACCTCACAGCTACCTTGGTAAGAGAATATGAAATTAGACACAATAAATCTACCCCTTACCATGGTCAATCAAATGATCAGGTAGAAGTGACAAACAAAGAATTGGAAAATATCCTCACTAAGACTATCAGCTTGCATATAAAATATTGGTTAACTCATCCTCTAGAAGTAGTTTGGGCTTATATAATCACTTGGAAAACTACAACTGGTTTCACTCTATATGAACTAGTTTGTGGTAAAAAGCCTATTCTACCCATTGAGTTTGAACATAAGACATTAAAGATAACACTTGATTTGATCTTAGACATTTCTCAAGCTCAACAAGATCAGATCATGCATATAAATGTACTTGATGAATTAAGAAAAGAAACACTTCATCATACTAAAATAGTGCAAAGACAACATGTAGGATGGCATGACAAGAACATCAAGACTAAAAGTTTCCAACCAGGAGACTATGAACTCCTTTTTGACTCTAAATATAGGGATCATAAAGGAAATCTATAGTCTAGATGGCTTGAGCCTTATGAGATTGAATGAGTTTTTGACTATAGACAACTAAATCTAGCCACCAATGATCATCAATTAGGCTTTTGACCAATTTTCACTAAAATGCACAATTTGGCCTAAAAATACTAAAACACATTAAATGAATTGAAATTGATATATTCAAGTGCCAATTTTTGTTGGAGTATCATTAAATAGGGTAATGCAATTTATGAAGTAGCTAACTTTGATCAAATCATTTTGAGTCAAAATGTCATTTTTGCACTTGGATGCTCTGGATTTCTCTTTTCTATCAAATTTATTGTATGAGGCATGTGCCTTTGTTATTTTGTGTTGATAAAATCCTAAATGGTATAATGGTTCAAACACATCTAAAATCAATTTATAATTCCAATCTAATCAAATTTTGATCCAATAATATGACATTTTGACCAATTTGATTACTTTGTGCACAAATTGCTAAGGCTTTTCATCAAAGTTGACTAATCATGTTTAAGGATAATTAAACCAAATAAAGAGCTTAAGTTAATTTTCCATGGAAAATTTTGAATATTTATTTTTAAAAATTGATTTTCATTAATTACATCATCAAATGACATCATCTTATAGGGTGGCATCCACAAGCTATAAATGCCACAAATATGTAAATTAATGCCTCCCATGCCTCATTAAGACCCTCCATGCCTATTTAATATCCCTCTATCCCAAATATTTATGATCCTATTTATGAATTTTAATTACATAATTGAATTAATCCTTAGCCACACATCTTTATCTTGAGATGGATGTTTTAGGTTGATTATAAACCATTCCAAAAATCTATAAATAAGAGGCCTTACTATTTCTCTACGTTTTTGCTTTTTACATTCAGAAGAAGAAACTAAAGATAAAGGGCCAGGGGTTTGTACGTTACCCAGATTAAGTTGTGCACCGTATCCAAGCATTGTAGGAGCTCCTCTTTGGCTATGAGGAAGACACCTGTAGATAAGAATAAGACTCAAACAAAGAGAATCTTAGATAAAGATAAGGTGGACTGCCAAGCAACGCTTGGTCCCAGAAGCATAAAGCTCCATAAGGGATGACAGTCCACTATTTGACAAAAGGAGTGTTGTGTAAAAAGAAATAGTGAAAAACTAAGAAAGAGAAATAAAGATAATGTGTACTTGTTCTCTACAGTCAGTCTATCACAGTCACCGATGTCGGTAGTCTTGCTGGTGTCAGTTTGTCAATATGCTGACATCAGTTATTTTATCAATGTCAGTAGGGGCAGTGTGCCTTGGATGGGTTTTTGGTTATGTCTGTGGTTGAAAAAAGGGTCTGGAAGGAGTTTACAGGGTTGTGTAGGGTTGCAGGATAGTGAGTAGGGTTTGAAAAAGGGACAAAGGTAGAATGTTGGTGTGTAAAGAGGATAAGGATATGGGGAAGGCTTTTCAGCCTCTCCAAGAAGAAGTCGGGTCTAGTTGATAGTATTTAGAAATAGTAAATAGAAACTAATTATTAATGTATTCTAAATACTAAAATAAGATAGAAGAATACTTAGCTCTGGTTGTGGCTGATGTTGACGATCTCATGTAATGTTTCCAATCCAATGTCTAGAGTGATTCTGTGGAGTTTCTGTACCCTGGAGAGTGAAAGTTAAAGTTTGATGCTTGGTCTCAGAGTGTGCGCATTGATATCCAAGAGTCAGGTGGCCAGAGAGAAAGAGAGGAGAGATGATATCCCAGAGAGAGCTAACTCAATGTTAGAACTCAGTTTATGAAATTGATGTCGGCGATCCCATCGACGTCAGCTGACAGTTGATCAATGTCGGTGGCTAGAGAATGGGTAAAAGGGATATTTTTAGCCCTTTGCCCATTTCTCCATCTGCCAAGTGTATTTGCCATTGGATAATGGTCAAAATATGGGTTTATTAGGCACGAGAGTTAGTTAGGAGGTTAGGATGGAATGAGAATAAGTCTTAGGTAGTTAGGATTAGATGACCTAGTCTCAGGGTGAGAAATGGTCTAAGGGCAAGGTGTCCAAGGTGAGGTGTCTAGGGTGATGTCATTAATTTAAAATAAGTAATTTATTTTAAATTAATAAAGTGTGTAAGTGGTTAGAAGGGGACCAAGGGGGGGTCAACACAATATTGGTGTCTACATTTGCCCCTTTTTGTCTTGTTGGTTGTTCTGACGAACTAAAAGACAAAAATAAGTGTTAGTTGCCCCAGGTAAGGGCTGAGGTATTCCCCCTCAAAGTGGGAATCAAGAGAAGGGAACCTAAAATTGATTGTTGATTTGATAGGTAATGGAAGGGTATGGTGAAGTTAGAGTGTGAATGTTGTAATAGTTGAGATTGCATGTATACCACTTCATGTGATAGATAGGTCAAATTGTCACAGGTAAGGTCGAAGAGCACTAAAATTGAAGTAACCAGTCCCCAGCTTTTAGTCATAGCTAATTGGGTTAAATGATCAAAGTTGTAGCTCTAATGGTCATCGTGTTCCAAGTATCCTAGGCTAAGAAGTGCTCCCAGAAAACACAAAAATGTCACAAATATTGGAGATCAACTTGGGCGTGATCCGACAATAGGTGTGAGGGTCATAATGTGGGTTGTGTATAATTTGATAACTATTCGTGAGGTAGCATATGCAATAAAAACAACCAAGGTAGAGTTGTCTCAAAAGTGGTCATGGTCTGAGGAGATAGTCATGATCTCCAAGGTCGTTGGTCAGGTCAGGTTGAGATATAAGTGATCTCAAGTGTTTGTTTGTTATGGTCAGGGAGATGTATGTGATCTCCATTGTGCCCCATGAGAAGTCCAAGGTGACTTGTACAATGTCAGGGCTAGTTGTGTGGTCATGATTTTGGACTAGGTTAAGTCATAGTTAAAGGTTATATGGTTGGTCCATCAAATAGATGAACGAACGAATGGCTGACATCATTAGGGAGACGAATGGGTGAATGGTCGAGCTAACCCCAGAAGACCTTGTGTCAATTGAGTGTTGCCTACATAGCCCCTCTTTTAAGGACCTCAGGCCAATGTAGTTCTCCCCAAAAGGGAAGAAGATGGTAGGTTATGGACTGGGTTTGACTAGGTTATGTCATGGTTAAAGGTTATATGGTTGGTCCATTAGGCAGATGAATGAACGAATGAATGGTCGATGTCTTTAGGGAGACGAATGGGTGAATGGCCGAGTTAACCCCAAAGGACACCATGTCAACTGAGTGCTACCTACATAGCCCATGTGAGGGCCTCAGGCCAATGTAGTTCTTCCCAAAAGGGAGGAGGAGTCAAAATGGTCAATTGTTGGTTTGGTCAGGTTAGGGTTGTTAGCATTTCCCCTATGTGTGATGGTACATGATTGAAATGATGAATGCATGATAATGTTACAACCTTTTCCATATTATGTGATGGTGTATTCTGTAACATTGATGATGTGGCTTTTCATCCCTAGCATGTTTCCATATTAGTGATGGTTTATGCTAAAAATGAAATGAGATTATTTATGCTTTAGCAGGTTTCCATATTGTTGATGGTATGTGCTTAACATAAATTGTGTTTGGTTGTTAGTTTCCATGTGTATTGTTTTTCATAGAAACTAATGTGAATGGGCTATGATAATTCATATAACATAAATTTGTATTTATATTAAATAAATCATGATGTTATGGTTAATGGTTAGAAAATGTTTTGGTTTGGTTTGGTTTGGTTAGAAAATGTGACGAAGGTATGTAAGAAGTGAAATATGCGTTGCTCTTTCATTGACAAGGACTATAATGATAGCATAGATAGGGTTTTTAGAAACAAAAGCCTCGTTCATGCATTAAGTCGTTGACTGTTGGTTTGTGTTAGAAAAGTATTCGAATCACTTGACGTTAAGTGAGCTCAAAATCCCTTAAGTATGTTGGGGTAATAGGTTTGATTATGTGATATGTCAGGATAGCTTAACCCTTTTTAGTAGGGATAACTTCTCCCCTGTTATAGGTGACCCTAAGAATGACTATAGGCAAGTCCATGACTTAATTGGTTGTCAGTATTTTTTTTAGTAGACTAATCAATGCAGGAAGTCTACTTGGGGATGTTGTTTTGTTGTGCTCATATTGAAGCTGATCAATGCGAGAAGCTTCTGAAATGGTGCTGTGTATGTAGCAAAATTTAGGCATAGCCATCCTTCAAGAGAGTGGTCTATATTTTTGCCTTGTATGTTTGGATGTCTGTGAATAGCTATCCTTCAAGGGAGCAGTCTATTAATAACAATGATGTAGCTGTCCTTCAAGGGAGCAGTCTACATTTATAGTAATATGACCTTTGTATGTTTTGTTAAGCATCCCAATTTTATGTTTGTTGACTGAACTTTTAGTCATGGACAAGACTATAGAGGTTTGTGTGGTTCCCTTTTATTAGGACAAAGCATTAATGCAAAAAGGGTTAACTAATATTTATAGGGAAAAAGGATTGAAGGAATAAGAATGAGGATGACAGGGGTTGTTCAAGGGATGAGCTCAAGTTAAACATCAAGTGAATGATTACTTGATTAACAGTAGAATGGTCACAGATGTAAGGCATTAAGGGGCTCAAGTTTTGGCCAGCCTTTGAGAGAAGATAGATGATAAGTCCCTAATCCATACCTATGTGTTATGATATAAGGTTTGAGCCAATTAGGAGCAAACTTTCCTCATTTGCTTCTTTCCATATTGGTCACGTGTTGGATTTCTTTAAGGACAAGATCTCTGATTTTGAAATCTCGCTCTTTCAAAATTTAGTTATAGGCACGTTTTGGTCAATGTTAGACATGAAGTTGGTTAAGAAGTTGGTTGATGCTTGGTCAATGTTTGGTTGAGTGCATGTTAGTCAGTATAAATTCGAATTCCCCCAGTTGCTTTTATGACAGGGACAATGTTTGACACCCATTGCAGATAATCAATGGGTTGGATAAATGAGATGGAGAGAAGACATTAAAGCTCCTCTTTAACAAGGAGTGCGATGTGAGGATGCATCTTGTGAAGCTTTTGCCTGATAGGCTTAGTTATAGAGAGTGAGATTTTGATCTTCCAGATTAGAGGTAGGAATCTCAGAATCATTAAAGGTGATGGAGGCAGCGATAGGTAATGATTTGACTAAAGTAGCTAGTGGTTGGGGGTCTTCAGGTTGGACCTCCACTGCCTATAAAGCTTTGATTAAGGCTTGGTGATGTTGCAGAGAGCTTTGTATTAGGTCATATAAAGACGTCTTCACAGGGGGTTGGTGAAGTTGTTTCACCATGGAGTCATGAATTGCCCCAGAAGATGTTGGTTGGGATGTGCCCAAAATAGAAATCTTGGGCTTTGGTGATTGAGGAGGCTTGATGAATGGATATGTCCAAGGGATAAAAACCTTCTCTTTTCCTTTGTCCTTCATGGTTTGTGACTTGGTGGCCACATTAATGGTATTGATTTCAAACAACGGGGGAGAAGGTGGTAGAGGAACCATAGTTTTGCATTGAGATCTCGATTTAGGTGAGGATGTTTGACAGGCATGGGATGGTGTCAGTGGTTTGTTGAAAGGGTGGTTAAGAGGATCCTTAATGAAAAGGGTGTCCTTTTTCAGGTGTTGGTGAATGACAACTTTAAGAGCACAACAACACTCAGTGTCATGTCCAGGTGTGCGATGATATGCACAAAATTTAGTGTCATCAAACCAAGATGGTTTTGATTTAAGGGTTGATGAGTGTGAAGGTGAAGAGGTTTGGGAGGCATGGGATGATGTCAGTAGTTTATCAAAGGGGTCCTTAATGAGATGGGTGCCTTTTTTCAGGTGTTGATGAATGACAACCTTAAGAGCACAACACTTTTTAGTATCATGCCCAGGTGTGCAATGATACGCACAGATTTGAGTGTCATCGAACCAAGATGGTTTTGGTCTGAGAGGTTGGTATGGCTTAATTGGTAGGAGAATGATGCTAGAAGACTATAAAAATTGGCATAACAGTAAAGCATAGGACCCCACTAATGGGTTTACACGTGTTGTTGTAGTAGGAGATGACAACTTCTATTTAGGAGTTGTTGGAGGAGTTTTCCGTACCATATTTTTGTTTGGTGGTGTGACCACACGCATAGATGGCACTTTCATGGTGAGAGGTGTCAAATTTTTTGGAGGATGTATGTTTTTGATGGGTAGAGGGAGTAATGGAGGCAGTTTGTTTTTGTTAGGTGTTGGAGTTGGGAGAACTCCTATTAAGGTAGAAGGGTGTGGACCCAAAATAGAGGGTAATGGTGAAGGTGGGGAAGGAGTTCTCCGATATGGTTTAGTAGCCTTCTTTAGTTTGGTGTGAGGACTACTATTGTGTGGGGTGAGGTTAAAATCTACCTTCACTTGTGGGTGAGTGAGGTTTGATACAGGGTGGACATCGAAAGATTTAACTTGTTTCGGTATGATGGATGCTTGTGAGGGTTTGGGTTTAGGTGTGGATAGTTGAGCTTCTAAAGATTTAGAAGTAGAAGACTGATCCTCATTAGAGGCTTTGGGGTGAATTATTGTAAAAGGGTTGGTAGTCGAAGTTGGATGTGTAAGATAAGGAGCCTTAAGTCGCTCCCATAATGCCTCATGTTTTAGATTCCTAAAATGGAGAAATCCTAAGTTTTTTGCCAATAGAGAAAAAGGTTTAGGTGATGTCATGCGAGGTCTTGCAATTGGTATTTTAGAGGATTTGGGTGATAATGAGAGCGGAAACATGTTAGACGCAGCGATCTCGGGCCAAAGGTGAGAGAAAACCGTTACCGGATCTTCCTCGGCCGAAGTAGGTGAAGTGACAAGTTCTTCTCTCAGTGGAGAAGGAATTGGAGAATTTGGCTCTTCAATTGGATAAAGCATAGGGATGATCATGGATTCCACGTGTGGTTGAGGAGAAGTTAAAGTATGATCCTCCATTGGTGATAAGAAGGATGAGGGCAGGGCCAGTGGCATTGGTATTGTCAAAGCATCCTCCAATATGGGAGAGTTCAAAGTAGACTCTCCTATGTGTGAAAGGGGGGTGGATGAAAGATTATCCCCCATTGGTGGAGGAAAAATAAGAGAGGAAGAATCCTCTAAAGGTCGAAGTAGAGGGATAATGGCCTCTTCTACCCATGGTGGAGAGATATGTTGACTAACCTCTTCAGACTGTGGGAGAGGTTGGTCAGGGATGAAAAGAGAAACCATGTCGATCGTGCGTATATTACGCTCTTGGAGGTCATCGACCATGGTCTAAACATTATTTTGACTAGGGGGATGATTAGGGAATGGTTTCCTAAAGATATCTATGTTTTGGTTAGCCGGTGCATTAGGGTTATCCAGAACAAGATCCCCCTTATCTAGCATGTCTTGGACAATGTTTTTGAAGGTTTTACAATTGTTTGTGTCATGACCCTTGACACGATGACAATTACAAAAGTCATTTTCCCTATACCATGCAGGGATGGCTTTTGCGGGTCAAATTGGGGTGGTCAGATTTGAGGGAGATTAAGGACCCCCTGCTTTACTAGTTTATCCAATATAAAAGTGTATGATTCTCTTATTGGAGTGTATTGACACTGTATATACCATTGTTGGAATTGTTTTGTGATGTATTCTAATGTGGAGGGCTCAGATTGGTTAGTTGTGGTAGAAGATGATGATCTAAGTACCACATCATTTGCCGATCCCTTGGACTTGGAATGGGAAGAAAAATATTTGAAAGAAGAGTCATTGGATTTTACATTGGTATTTTTACTACGCAATTTGACCTTATCTTCTTCGACAGCACGGAGTTCAAGCTTCTTGGCCATGGTGAAATCTTTGTCAAATTTGTGGAACATTTGAACCCACAAAGTGGATGAGATGTGCTTGGCACATGCTCTTGAAAAGAGCTCAATGAGCTCAGGTTGAGGTAAAGAAAAGGAGAGTTGTTTGATCAAACCTCTCCAATAGGCAACAAAGTCAGCTATTGATTCATCATCAAATTGTCTAATAAAATATAGGTCTGTGATGGAGAACTTTTTAGTGATGTTGATTGAAAAGTGGGTGAGGAATAGCTGAGCTAGTTGAGTGAAGGAAAAGAGAGAATGAATGGTAATGGAACTATACCAATCAAGGGCGGTGCCAGAAAGTGACATGGGAAATGTGCAAAGTAATAACGCATCATCATGTGCTATAAGGTAGCAAGCATGTCTAAATGCTTGTAGATGTTGTTGTGGGTCCTCTTTACTCTAAAAGTGAGTAAATTTTGGGAGTTCCCACTAGCTAGGGTATGGTCTAATAGGGACCGAAGGGTGGATGGGTTCATTGCAGATTTGTTCATATGAAAGAACACTGCTTGAACTGAAAATGGATGTCTCAAGGTTGGACATCTTATCCATCAGCATCTTAATTAGATCCACTGATGGATTGGTAGGAGGAGCACCCCCTAAGTTTTAAGGTACTTAGAAGGCATTGGGAGGGGCGTATGATGTACTTGGTTGCATTTGTGTAGGCACAACATATCGGTAGTTCATCATAGGGACTGATGTTGAGGTCAAGGGGGCTTGTGCCATAAAGTTGGAGGGTACAACTTGACTAGATGCCACCAAGGGTGGTTGGATGGTGGAAACACTAGTAAAAGGATAGGTAGTCACTCTTGTATTTATGGGTGTAAGAGTGGGTGGGGTAGAGATAATCAAGTTCTGAAAAGGTGTAGAACTTGGTTAAATTGTTTGTGGTTGAGGGGGTACAGAAACCCCAATGGAGGTAGGTCCAGAAATAGAAGGAGAGGCCAAATATTGGATATTGGCCATGGTTGGGTTACTAGTTGAGGCAATGGCCTGAGTGACCATGGGTTGGGTAACAGAGGCTGTCGATATTATTGCTATTTCAACTAAGGAAGTTGGCATCCCAAAAATACGATTACCTAAAGGGTCTCATGTTTGGCTTCTTGTGAGATAGTGTTGGAGAGCTTTGACATTGAGGTCAAGGAATCTCTCAAAGTTTTGATCCCCTTTAGGAACAATTGGACGTTGATTGGGGGTTGGTTGGATAGGAGTACACTTAGTTTCTGAAGTATACTCCATTAGAGGACTTGTTATGAAGGGTGAAGGTGGAAGTGGTTGTTGTGTTGCATGGTCAAAAAGAGTTTTAGATTGAATACGTGTCAAAACCATTCAAGGAAAAATAGATTTAGGTTTTAAAAACTATGTGTTTCAGTTTTAAAAAACCAAAATGTGTGTTTAATAGCAAGAAATTCAGGTTTTATGCTTGCTATTTTGGAGAGAAAATTTGTTGACAGTGACCGACGTCAGCGGAAAAATTGATGTCGGTGAGTATATATTACCGACGTCAGTGGAAAAACTGATGTCGATGAGGATAAGTTGCTGACGTTGGTGGAAAAACTAATGTTGGTGTCTGTGTATTTCCAAAAACTCAAAAAATTGAAAGTTTTTGGAATAAAAGAGAAATTTTGAGTTGTTTTTAGACTCAGAATAATGGGACCTTACCAACTCAAGAAACCAGATAAGGACATCAGAAATGATGAAAACAAGCAACCTCTAAATGTTAAATTCTTAAGAATAAATTTTAGAGTCATGGTGGCTTATGCCTTAGAAGAATATGTTTGGGAATTTGGCTTTTAGAATAGGTCCTAAAGAGGAAGTCTATGGTTGGTTTTGGGTTATGTTTTGGTGCTCAAAAGTCTGTGTTAGGTTCTGTATGTGGCCTGGTGCTGGGGGCTTGCTCCCTTCACTTCACAAACCCAGAGCCAAGCTGGGCCACTTAGCTAATATATACTTCGCCTATAGTTTATACTTTGCTAGAGAACAGAGTGGGCCCTCCTCTTGGTGGTGAAATCCAAGTAGGATCGCTAGGTAGGGTAAGGTATCTGCTAGATGATGAACTCCTAGTCGGACCTTGTCTCAAGTATGTTTAAATGTTTGATTTGTGAATGTGGTCTGGTTGTGTAACATATGTGCACTATGGTTTATTCATAATGCATTTTTAATTACTAAGTGTCAAGGCTAAGTATGCATTCAAACAAGAATGAAATGCAACAATTTTAAACCCAAATTGAAATGTTTTGTTCAGATGCAAACAAGTGGAGAAAAGGTTAAGAGCATGAATTTTCACTACTCTAAGATGCAGGGGAAAAAGTGACAAGAAGAAAAATAAAGACATTCTTTTTAACTTATGCTAATGGTTTCTTTTCAAAATAAAGAGATAGAAGAAGGATGCAAGAAGATAAAATTTTTCCCTAATGCATCTATATGAAAGTTTGCTTTTTAGAAGAATGAACCCAAGGAAAACTCCAGGGTCCCACTAGGCGTGCCAGAATGTTTCTCTACATTTTTGATTTTTACATTCAGAAGAAGAAGAAACTAAAGATAAAGGGTCAGGGGTTTGTACGTTACCCAAATTAAGTTGCACACCGTATCCAAGTGTTGTAGGAGCTCCTCTTTGGCTGTGGAGGAAGACACCTGTAGATAAGAATAAGACTCAAACAAAGAGAATGTTAGATAAAGATAAGGTGGATTGCCAAGCAATGCTCGGTCCTGGAAGTGTAAAGCTCTGTAAGGGATGACAGTCCACTATTTGACAAAAGGAGTGTTGCATAAAAATAAATAGTGAAAGACTAAGAAAGAGAAATAAAGATAATGCGTACCTATTCTCTACAGTAAGTCTATCACAGTCACCAACGTTGGTATTCCTGCCAGCGTCAGTTTGTCAATATGTTAATGTTGGTTATTTTACCAATGTCGATAGGGGCAGTGTGCCTTGGATGGGTTTTTGGTTATGTTTGTGGTTGAAAAAAGGGTCTGGAAGGAGTTTATAGGGTTATGCAAGGTTGCAGGACAGTGAGTAGGGTCTGAGAAGGGACAAAGGTAGAAGGTTGGTGTGTAAAGAGGATAAGGATATGGGGAAGGCTTTTCAACCTCTCCAAGAAGAATTTGGGTCTGGTTGATAGTATTTAGAAATAGTAAATAGAAACTAATTACTAATGTATTCTAAATACTAAAATAAGATAGAAGAATACTTAGCTCTGGTTGTGGCTGATGTCGAAGATCTCATGTAATGTTTCCAATCCAATGTCTGGAGTGATTCTGCAGAGTTTCTATAGCCTGGAGAGTGAAAGTCAAAGTCTGATGCTTGGTCTTAGAGTGTGCACATCGATATCCAAGAGTCAGGTGGTTAGAGAGAAAGAGATGAGAGATGATATCCTAGAGAGAGCTAACTCAATGTTAGAACTTGGTTTATGAAACTGATGTCGATGATCCTATTGAGCATTCCAGGACTGTGTAACCTAGCTCAACTATTTCCCCAACTCATCTTGAATCAGCCTTGACTCAGCCCCAACTTAACCCCAAATCACCCTGACTCAACCCTAACTCAGCCCAACTCAAGCCCAACTCATCCCCAGCTCAGCCTCAACTCTCCCTGACTCGACCTCAACTCATCCCCAACTTGGCCCAACTCAAATCCAACTTGATACCAAATCAACTCCAACTTGATCCCAACTCATCTTGACTTGCCCCAACTCAACCCCAACTCAGCCTCGACTCACCCCAACTCAACTACCAACCCGAATCACCTACCAACCCAACTCCCTTGTCAACCCAACATTCATGTTCACCCAACTCACCTATCAACCTAGCTCGAATATCAACTCAAGATCTCATTTTTCAAAAGTCCTTGTCTCATCCTCTAAAGTGATTCAATGCAAGTAGTCCTAATCTTGTTTTTTTAGGCTAAAAGGATGGTTTGAAAGTTAGTGTGGGTGTTTTAACTATTCATACACTTCAATTTGGAGTTTTAAAAATAACTTGGTTAAAATCATGCACACTTCAAATTAGGTTCCTAAAATGAATCTTTAACATGCTAAGTCTTGAACACTTCAAACTTTGTCCTTAGGATAAAAGTAGGTGATTATTATTTCATTTAGTCTTTTTGGTTGTAATCTTTACATGTTTTTACAACTTAAGACCAAGGGGTCAAAATAACACCACCTAATATTTTATTTGGTGCTTAAAATTAAACTCACTTGTCAAATTTTGTTTTCAATAATTCTTTAAAGTTAGAATTTGATTGGAAAAAATAGAGATGTTGTGTGTATTCTCTTCTATCCATCCCCTTTAGGGAACTTTTGGAATCAAAAGTGCCATCCTTATTGTAAACATGCCTAGACCAAGGCATAAAAAGAATGTCATCTAAAGCACTCCCTAAAAATTCATAATAGTCTAGGTGATCTTGAAATGACCCTAAAATATTTCTATTAGTCATTTATTTTATTGCATCTTGGCTTATAAAGGGGACTTCATTACTTTCCACAAGTTCTATAGGGAAGATTTGATCTAGGGTTTCATCTTCCATCACTAACTTCAACCAATCCCACTAGGATTGGAGGTTTGATCAGTTAAACCACCTTTTATTGTTGGAGTTGCACATGAGATGTATCTTCACTTTGGACATTTCACTACACTAAAAAAATGATGGATGTAGTGGTTGAAAAAAGGACAAGATCTTTTTACATCAAGCCAAGATCCATGGATAACTAGTTTAAGTGCATTTATTTTTCAATGTGACATGAAAGTCATTGGGCAACTGATCCATGTAGATGTTTAAAAACTTGTATATCTTAGACAAACCCCCACTTGTCATAGAAATGTTATTGGTTTAAGGTGTGCCTCAATGTCCAGGTCATAGTACTATCATTTAAGAGAAGGGGGATGTAAAAATCCTACTATATAATGCACATTTTAATTTTTGGATGAATGTTAAAGCCTCTTAAATGATGTATATTGATGGATTCTAATAATACCAAGCAACCTCGTCAGTTTAGGACTTAAGAGAGATTAATTAACTAGTTTTATCTTAGACTAAAGTCTTTTTTGGAGTAAAAAATTGGTGTAAATAAATGATATAAACTAGAACACATAGTCTTCATTTTCCTTTGAATAAAGAGGTGTTATGCTACCCATGTGAATCATCAATTTGTCTTGTTCAAAGTTCATCAAAACTTGGAGTTATATCATCCACTTTGGCATAGTTATGCTACCCAATTGAGTCTAGAATATTACCAAACATTTTTTAAATTACTTCATTTATAATCCAAATTTTAAATTGCACCTTCATAAGTTCATAGGGTTGATGTGATAAGTGGGCTCACCTTTTGCACTAAACTTGAGGGAACTTAGGTTAAATTTACAATTTGGATTCAGGGCCATTTAATACTCATAATAATTATCACCACTTGATAGACTTAAGTCATTTTGTGTTAAACACTTTCAGTTTGAATCTATGCACCAAACATTTTTATTTTACCATCCTATTTCCGTTAAGATCATTTGAATACATAATTTTTAGCCTTAGAGATATTGTCAAAACTTTGAAGATATGTATGTCATTTGAATTAAGAAATTTAGTGTTATACTTCCAAATTTGTGAGAAACCATCTTTGCCATAGAGAGTTTTTGAAACAAACATTTTGTCATGTCTTTTGAGTAGTTTAGCATTATTACACTACCCAAAACATTTCAAACATTGTTTCATAGACCTTTTTGCATAGAGTTTAAGTTTGTACATATTTTTCAAGCTAATCTGAGTATATCTTTTATGAATCTTTGTCTAGCACAGTTACATTGTTCACATTTACCTAGCCTATTTTTCAAAACAACCAAGTTTTATATCATTATTTATGAGAAAAAAAACTATCCCTAAAGTGCCTCTTGTTTCATACCTTATACCTATTTAATTGAGTTCATGTCCAAGAGTCAAATGCCTAGTTTTTATTAGAAGTGTTTCAAATCTATTAGATTAAAAATCTCATCTATTTCAAAGTCTAGCTTTTTATGTCATTTGGGCAAGAGTCCTAGTACATGCCTTATTTGAGTCTAGATTTTGACACCACATTTGGCCAAAAGACCTATCAATGGCTTATTTTCCTAGTTCAGATTGATTTGAAACACTTTGACCTTAGAGTTTGAAATTTTGATTTTATTTCCATTTACTTGATCCTTTTGTATAAGACGTGTAATACTATATACTTACTATTAGCTTGTTTTATCACAAATCATTGCATAAACCTTTCCATCCTTTTGACAAATCTAGACCAAGTTTGAATATCATATTTTAGACATTATATTTTTAGAGTTTGTATAAATCTCTTCCTTTTCTATATAAAAACATTTACTATATATCCTAACATGTATTTCTACACTCGTAGTGGACTTATGTATAATCCAAGGATTAGTAATGTGAATACACAAGAAGAAATGGTGCAAGACCCATACATAGATAATATTAATTATTAGATGGATCCTTATACCTCTTATAATATTCAAATATGGGCACAAAATCAAGATCCATTGGCTAACTATTTGGTTAATATGCCACCATATTTAGAACAGGACCAAGAACAAACTGTATAATACCTAGCTATGATACCCATAGTTGAAAAACCAATTCCTCAACAATCGTACTCTCTTAATACACCTTCCACATATGATCCATTTTTTTAAGCATCATTTTTTTGAGAAGAAAGATGAGATTTTAGTTAGAGCCATAGAAGTAGGGGATAAGTTTCTAGTGGACTTCCCTCATGAAAGCTTACCAAGCCTAGTAAGAATGCATCACAACATATTATGTAGTCAATAGGCCTCTTCTATAAATCATTTAACTCTAGTATGAATGACATATCAGGCCCCTAATATACCTAACAAAGGTAATAACTTCATGGAAGACAACTTTAACCAAATGTAGATAACATATCAAACCTACTTGAATCTAACATGCAATTTCAATCAGATGACCATGGTGAATAAACCTCTTATTGACATAGTTCCTTCAACAGGAGTTTTTATAGAGTTAATTGGTCAAGAAAATCAAAGTTTAAACCCATTTGTGAAAAAATTTTGGTAGACAACTTATTTCATATGCCAATTATTGAATAAGTGTCTTTTAATTCTATGCAGAATAATGATCAAAACACAATGTACAATGCAAAAGAAACATCTAATCCAAATCAAAGTGGTACTAATACACAAAAAACTATCCAACAACATATACCTTTAGTTAATACCAAAAGTGGTTCTACAAACCTAAGAATGGGAGCTTTTTCACCCCAACCTCAACCAACTATTTCATCAAGCGCACAACTAACATGATCAGGGAGTCAACCAATAACCAATGCCATGCCTCAACAATAGAATGTGATGAATCCTATTCCTCCTCAATAGGTAATGAGTAACATTCCATAACAATAGGTATAAATGAATATACCAATACAATAAAGGATGAGCATATTTCCACCTCAATAAGGGGCAACTAATGTTCCACCTCATCAGTTAGTAGCAAATGTACCTTTTTCTTTGCATACCAACATGCTAATTTAAAACCAAACAATGTTTAATCAACAATGCATTCATGTTGGTCAATGATAGGTGCCAAATATCCAAAATTAATCCACTTCCCAACTAGGATTCATGTAATAAGGAGGCTTCAATGTCTTTAAAATACCTATTAGGTAATAATTACCTTTTGTATAGAGCATACCATAAGTTCAGAGATAGGGTCTTGGCTCATAATTTCTCACTCAACATCAAGGTTCAAGTAGTCAGCAACAAGTCCCTATTTAACCATAATAGGCACAATATCATTATATCCATTGATCCCAACCTAAACATCTTCCAAGTAAATCCTTCATCACCAACCCAAACTAGAATATCCCACAACCAAACATATAATTTCAATAAGTACATCTTAATCCACATATTCATATTCCTAGTTCATTCCCCAACCAATCCAATGTATACCAAATACTCCCATCATAACCTAGTCAAAGTGATTCAATTGTGACCACCCAACCATCTACCCAAGATAATATTCCAAAAGTTTCTTAGAGAAAGAGTTATAACAAATGAAGGATGCAATCATCACCATTAAAGTGTGGAAATATATTAAAAATTTTAAGTTGAATGATGTGTGTTCCTATCCTTTTAATATGGAGTGCTTATAGATTCCATTTCCTCTAAGATATGAGCCACCAAAATTTGATAAACACAAGGGGAAAGGTGACCCCAAATCCCATTTAATTGAGTTCTTTGTTGCATTATAGCCAATGGTATATAGAGATATATACCTTTTGTTGTTGTTTCCAAGGAGCTTAACTAGACAAGCATTGGAGTGGTTTTTAAAGTTGTTCAAGAATTCAGTAATAGATTTTGATGACCTTTTAGAAAAGCTTTTACAACACTTTTCCTATAATCTTGAACATGAGATTTCATTGGTCAACTTAACATAAGCAAAACAAAAAGCTAGTGAGAGTTTTGAAAGCTATCTATAGCAATGGAGAGAACTTGCAACCCGATTCACTCATAGTTTACAAAATAAATAATTAGCTATTGTATTCAATAAAAAATTGCATAGTGAGATAGCCTATCATTTGGAACTACAATATACACATACCATTAAATAAATCATTAACAAAAGTTTGTTTATCAAGCGAGTGCTCATTAATAAAGGAGTCATCAATATTAATTTTAACTAATCAAAACCAAGGTACTAATCAAGGAAGTAGCTAGAACTAACACCCAATCCAAGTGTAAGCATCACAATCACC
This sequence comes from Torreya grandis, assembly GCA_037957365.1. NCBI lineage: Eukaryota > Viridiplantae > Streptophyta > Pinopsida > Cupressales > Taxaceae > Torreya > Torreya grandis. The sequence continues at coordinate 111,314 of JARHVA010010477.1, read as the reverse complement.
ACAGGCCAATAACCAAGATAGACCAAAGCAATTCAACCATAATAGGAATGATTTGGGAATTGGAGTAACTAAGTCACGTCATGTATAAATGGTGGAAACATCATTTTCTCAACCTATACCACATTTTCATCTTATTCTTACTTGACAACCTCTTCAACCAATGTTTCAAGCACAACAACCAAGACCCATGCAACAAATTCCATAACCTTTGCCATTTTAAAACCCTCCTTTAAGGATAAGAATACCTACTCACCATGTTTTTAGTGACCTTAGAGAGCCTATTAAATCTATGTTTTGTAAATTTGTTACCAATAATTTGATTAGTTGGCCTATACCAAAGTATTATCCCTAAGGCATTCCTTATCTTGATTGGTACCATGATAATGAATTTTGTGAATATCATCGTGTCAATGGACATAATTTATGAACATGTGTGCAAATCAAACATTTGATTGAGAATAATGGCAAAAATAATAACAGTCAGTGCAATAACAAAATCAAAGGCCAAACTAGTAGAACTAGTAGAATAAATAGTAGAACCAACAACATCATAATAATGGACAAAACTAAGGTTAAAATAGTAACAACCAACAAATATACCATGTAATTATACATGATTACAATAGGATTATAGGTTATATTATATGGGGTAGCATTAATACCATGTCCATTAATCCTAGACCAAGCATCTAGACCATTGCTAAATAATGCCACTCAGCCAAATTTCATGGATAATCCTTCTTTGATCTAGAACCACATGCAGGTGAACTATCAAACTAATATTTTCACTTTTAGACCTTATACCGATAACTTGTCCTTGCACCATGACCATATACAAGTGTACCAACAATCGAGACTTGTCCTATCTGGTCCCACACCATTACCATAATTTTTTAGCAACCATGGTCCTATACTTAATCCTGATTGTGTAATCATAACTTGGAGGTCAAAGATTACCATTCTAGGACCATAACCATCTACCACCTCACCCATTATCCAACCAACTCTTGAGCCTCAAAATAAACCATTTAAAATTGTTTGAGATAAAAATTTGATATTATGGAACAATTATAGAAGATACCTGCCCAGATCTCCATTTTAGATTTGTTGTGAACATCAACAATCCACAAGAATATTTTGAATGAGTTTTTAACCTAATCCATTTTTTATAGTGACATATCCCCTGATAAATTTCAAGATTTGGTTGGACACCTAGCTCCCACCTAACTAGTCACATTCAACCAAAGTGATATGTCTTCCTTTAGCCTGCTCCATAATAATCCATTATACATAGAAGTTTATATAAAGTGGCATAAAGTGAAATGTGTCCTTATAAATAATTGATTAGGCCTTAACATAGTTTATATAAAGCTCATCAATATTATTGGGTACATAATGATAAATCTCCAACAAAAAAAATAACTATCAAAGCCTACGATAATCAGGAAAGAATCACAAGGTACCATTAGCCTACCAGTTATCATTGGGAATTTAACCCATGATACACTTTACCATGTGTTTGATCTTGAGTTGTAATATAATATTCTTCTAGGTAGGCCTTGGTTACATGAGATTCATGTATTCTCATCAGCACTGCACCAATGTATCAAGTTCCCCACTCAGGGATGGAAGTAAATATTTTAGGAGATTTTCACCCATATGAACATTGCAAACATCTTAAGGATAAGTTTCAAATCTAAAATTACCAATATGGCATGAATCGAAGTTCCAAGTAGGATAAAGGAAAGGCCATACTTATTAATTCTCTAGAGGATAATTACATAGATCTTAATACCTTGGATTCCCTTTCCCACATGCTACCTCTCAAAGCTTCCAATCATTACACCATTTTATTTAATGGCCCAGGAGTATATTTAATGCATGATACCTTTCATATTACCACTCTTCCTCATAATCCAAAGACCTTTGGAAGACCTAAATTTACCCCACACATGCATTACCAAAAAAAGAGTAAAAATAAAGAACCTATCATGTTTATACCAATTTTTAGCCTAAAACTAGACCCTCTCAAGGGAGATGAATCATGTTTATACAATGACAACCAAGCTAATTGTTATAAGAGTACAAAGTATCCTATTCCTAATAGGATCATGGAGATCAATACTATAAAAGAAGATGCCTCAAACTAAATCAACAAGGAACCATTGAGCTAATTTCCATGGCCAAATACAAAAGACCCTATGGACTTATATTTAAACCACTTGGGGGTGACCCCACATATCTTATTCATGTTATGTCACTGATGACTACTAATGATGATTCTAATAGAAAAGTAAAGTCTGATCATAGCCTTATCTTTAATGACCTATCTAAGATTAACCTATTTGATAATTATTCAATTTGTATCCTTACCCTAGTCATTCATCACAACCCATTTTTATTATAATATCCCCAACTAATAGATTATGACCAACAAGAATCCAATTTATTGATTGATGAGTTTCAGAATGATGAGGCATTCTATGATTTTATAGGCCTTAAAGACAATGTTATATTAAGAGATCATAAATCTATATTCTCAATCATATTGGATCTTGAAACCTATTTTAGAGAGTGGGTGAATACCCTTAGCCAAAAAAAAACAAATAAAACGTTGAGGTACCAAAGTGAAAACCTCTTTTAGGCACTTTCTAACCAAGGAAAAAGTAAAGATAAAGGCTAGTCTAGTGGTGAGAACCTATTTTAGGTGCCATTAGATGGGGGTATTCATTATTATTCAAATTTAGACTAGGAGAACACCAATGATGAACTTTCATATGGATCTAATTTCAATTTTGAGCAATAAGGGTTTGATCGAATTCTTTAATAATTTTTGACTATTTTTGTCACATAGCTAAATCTCCCATTAGGGGTCTCAGATTTATCATGCCTAGGAGAAGTTGAAGAGCAAGTCTTAATAGAGGACCCTAATATCATCTAAAATTTCAAGTCTTTGCCTACTATCCTAGAAGATAGCTTGACCCTTCTAGTTAAATATATAATAGAGATAAACATTGAGACTCCATCAAACCCAAAATGGATAAAATTAGGTACATCCCTCACTGAAGAGGAACGTAAAGTCTTTATAGCTCTTTTGAGAGAATTTTTAGATATCTTTGCATGGGTTTATTTTGACATACTAGGTTTAGACCCTACCTTGGTTTTACATCACCTTAAGGTAAATCTTGATGATAAACTAGTTAAGAAAAAGTTACACAAGATGCATCCTCACACTGTTGTATTAGTAAAGAAAAACTTGGAAAAACTCTTAGAAGTAGGATGTATTTGATCCATTGACTACTCAAAATGGATATCTAATGTTGTATCTACTAGTAAAAAGTGTGAATAAATCAAAATTTGTACTAATTTTTGAGACATAAATAAATCTTCCACTAAGGATAAATTTTCATTGCTTGATATTGACATGATCATTGAATCCATGGTGGGTTATGAGATGATTTCACTCATGGATGGATTTTCAAGATACAACCAGATTAGAATAACACCAAAAGATCAATACAAAACAATATTCACCACTCCATGGAAACATTCTATTATCAAGTAATGTCATTTGGTCTTAAGAAAATTAGAGACACCTATCAAAGATCCATGACCATCATATTTCATGATATGATTCATGATATTGATTGAATATTATGTTCATGACATACTAGGCAAATAAAAAACTAGGGCTAACCATCCAGTCGTGCTACGTAGAATATTTGAAAGACTATGTGAGAACAAAGTCTAACTAAATCTAAATAAATATGTGTTTGGAGTAATATTAGGAAAATTAATTGGATTCATCATGTCTCATATGGGTATTAAAGTCGATCCAGCCAAAGTCCAAGCCATAACAAAGATGTTACCACCAACCAATTTGAATTAGCTTTATAATTTACATGGCAACATCCAGTCAATCTGATGCTTCATATCTCATTTAGTAGACAAGTGTCATCAATTTAAACATATTATAAATAAGGGAGTTGAATTACATTGGGATAATCACTACCAAATAACTTTTCAATAGCTAAAATATTACCTAACAAATCTACCTATTTTATTACCCCCTATGTTAGGAAAACCATTTTTGTTATACCTATCAATTATAGATAATGCCTTTGGGGAACTTGTAAGTCAACATGATGACAATGGAAAATAGCATACAATATACTATTTAAGCTATACATTGGCCACATATGAACACAATTATATGCTTATTAAAAAAGCTTGTTTATCCATGATATTCATAGCTCAAAAATTGTGACACTACATGTTGAATATTAAGACCATGGTCATTTCAAAAGTAGATCCACTCAAGTATCTACTATCTAAAATAGCTTTAAAAGGTAGAATGGCCAAATTAATCATGCTTCTTAGTGATTTTGACATATAATATATCAATCAAAAATCCATTAAGGGGAAATTTATTATAGATTAGCTTATTGAAGCACCCTTTGTAGATATAGAGCCACTCACATTCCAATTTCTTGATGAGTCCATAATGACCATCATTCACATACCTCTTGAAGAGTAGTACTAGAAGCTATATTTTGATGGATTATTCATAGCACATGGATTAGGGTTAGGATTTTTATTTATTACACCATATGGGGATCTAATCCCTAAATCATTCAGGATCAATTTTCCTTGTACCAATAACATGGTTGAATATGAAACACTTATTACAGGGCCTTACCAAGTAGTATAATGGAGCATATCTCATCTCAAGGTTTATGGTTATTCTTAGTTAATCATCAATCAAGTTACAAACCACTTTCAGACCAAATATGAAAAGTTGGTTCCATATAAGGCCATGGTTGACACTCTCAAACAATAGATTACTAACATTCAATTTGAGAATATACCAAGGGCAAGTAATAAAATAGTAGATTTGTATGGCCATAATTAGATATTTGATTCAACAAATAGATAAAACTAGAGAGTATCAGTTCTTTGTTGATAACTTGTTCACACGAGCTCATGAGCCTTTCACCATCGTGATGATTTATGATATTATTGGTCCTAATTCTATCTAGTATTCAAACCTTTAAAACTACCTTCATGACCAAGTTTTACCATCTAACCTCTCTCAAAAAAAAACCAAAGCCTTTATAGATCATTCCACTCATTATACTATATTTATATCAACCCTTTACCATCATAGTTTTGATATAACTCTACTTCATTATTTAACTTCAGTAGAATCTAAACTAGCATTACAATAAGTACATGGAGTATGTGGAGCCCACTCTAATGGGATAGTATTATCTAAAATTATTTTAAGTACTAGTCATTATTGGCCCAAAATGGATGCATATGCAACTGTATATGAAAATAAGTGTGACAAATGTCAATGACATGCCAATCTGATTCATGCCCCAACCAAGACTCTAAAACCAATGTTGACACCATGGCCATTTGCTACATGGGGACTTGACCTCATTGGGAAAATCAATCCTACATCTTTAAATAACCATAAACATATCCTTATCACCATGAAATATTTCACTAAATGGGTTAAAGCTATACCCCTCACTTACATGACTAAAAATCAGATTTCCAAGTTCATTTTCAACCATCTCATTTGCCACTATGATATCCTTTTTGACATTATATTTGATAATGGAGGATCCTTCAAAAACAAAGATGTTTAATAGTTATGTATTAAATACAATATTACACAACATTTCTCTATGGCATATTACCCTTAAGGTAATGGTCAGGTTGAGGCATCCAACAAAATAATTGTTAACATTCTCAAAAAGATTGTCAATGATGCCTATCATGACTGGTACCTTCAGATATTCCAAACCCTTTGTGCATACCATACCAATCACCATACCCCCATAAGAGCCAATCCATACTCACTTGTTTATGGTACTAAAGCCATACTTCTTATAAAGGTTGAGTTACCTTCACTACACATATCTTTCAAGCATGTCTTAGATGATCATGAATATCAAGTAACTCACCTGTAAGAGCTAAACCTACTTGATGAAAAATACACAGATGCACTCAATAATATTTAGGCATATCATAACTAACTCAAAGGCCACTACAATTGGTGTGTCAAGCATAGAACATTTGAACTTGGTGATCTTGTTTTTAAAGAATAACACATTTGAGAAGAAGAATAAAGGTAAATTTAAACCAAAATAGATATATCCTTTCATCATTACTATAGATTATGGATCAGGAGCATACAGGCTCACCACACTAGATGGAGATGAAATTCTTGCGCTGATGAATATTATTCATCTCAAGCTATACTATACTTAAGCACTATGATGTATTGTATATAAGGACCATTTCAACTATGTCATTTTATCACTATTATTAATTATATGAATATCATTCTTATCATTCCTCTTAGCCTATTACTTATCCATTTTACCATTTTTTTCTATCAACCAATCATGTTTTGAATCCTATCTACCTAGCCTATTTGACCTTAGTTTTGCCATTAGTTGCATATTTTTAGCACTAATGAATTTGATCAATTTTAGTAGTTATTTTGATCATTTCAAATAGAGATGGTATTTTGGAGTAGTATGATAGATATATGTAGTTATATCATTCATTTCATGTTTTATTCTCTCTCATTGTCTTGATCCTAATTATAACTACCTATGGGCAAATTAGTCTCAGTGACCTATGTCGTTGTATCCTAGTTATAACCACCTATGGGAAAAATAGGGGCAACACTTATTTAATGTGCCTTGACCATACCAATTATCCATTCTCTATACTATACTATGCCTTTATACCAACTATGATTATTTTGTTTGAATTGATTGCTACACTAGTCAGATTTCTCCTTTTGCGTGGATGGAATTACTGTGACTTAACATCATTTCATGACTATGTAGGTCATTCTCAATTTATGTTTAGGTCACCTTAGCCCCCCTAAGCCATGCTCTCTCCATTTTTTGAGCATCCTAAGTTAAAATCTCTCACCATTTTATGAGTAGGTATCTTGTCATTCTCGATCAAGTTAAGATACCTCAAAATTCCAAAAACATTCAAATGTTTAAAAATACCAAAAACATGTCTTGTTTAAGCCTAGTCAGTTATCCTCAATTCTCCCTACTGGGGCATGGTCATTATTCAGATTATTTATTTTAATTTTGTTTTCAAGATTTTTATTTATTTCAAAGTTATTTGTCTATTTATGTTCTTTTTGTTTGTTTGTTTGTTTGTTCACTTGCTTATTTATTTGCTTTCAATACCATTTCTTTGACTCAATCTATATGTGTTCATTGGGTTATTCTTTGTTCACATTATTCTTGTGTCCATCCATATTCATATGTCAACATTTTCATCATGGTTTTTATCATTGATGCATTATTTTTGAGTGTTTATTAGATTAGGAGTCAGTCCTTATAAATATTTTGACCAAGTCTTCATGGTGTTCTATCATGATGCCTACTATCACATGCTGCAACAAAAATTAGCTTCAAAAAGGTCTACAATCAATGGATCCATAGAATTTTCTCCTTGTCACCTTGGAAAATCCTCCCACACTTAATCAAATCAGCCCATTGATCATTCTAGTTGTATTATTGCTAATAAGGATGAACATCTCCTCATTGGCATGTATAACTAAATCATTTATATTGATCAATCTTATTCTTCTATTAAAGAATCCTTGAGTTATGCCTATTAACCAAATCTAACTAGGGCACAATCATCACTTTTCACCTACTCATCTTTGATCTATATTCCAAGTTATATCCTTGAGTTATGCTTATTAATCAGCCCAAACTGGGGCACAATCATCTTTATAAAACAATCTAGGTCCCCTTAATGATTATAACTACCTACGGGCAAATTATTATTTTGATTTTTATTCTTGATTATAACCACCTTTGGGTAAATTAGTATCCTTTTTAAATCAATGCATGAAAACATTTTATCATTTGGATTAATCTCAACCATGGGTTAATTCCACCTTTCTTCTTGATTCTTTTTCAAAGAACTATCCATCAACAAATGTGATAGCCACTCCCTCAAGGGGGCATCATCATAGACTTCCTAAACACTCTGTGGATCTTTTTATTCAACCATCATCTTTTTTTTTGGCATACAGACCATCTCTCATTATTTGAGAAGACATTGCTTTTCCTATAGTTGTCAACATCTTCCCAAAAAGGGGCAAACTATAAACACCTAAATCTAGCCACCAATGACCATCAATCAAGATTTTGACCAATTTTCATCAAAATGCACAATTTGGCCTAAAAACACTAAAACACATTAAATGAGTTGAAATTGATATATTCAAGTGCCAATTTTGGCTAGAGTATCATTAAATGGGGCAATGTAATTTATTAAGCAACTAACTTTGATCAAATCATTTTCAATCAAAATGACATTTTCACACCTGGGTGCTTTGAATTGCTCTTTTCTATCAAATTTCTTATATGAGACATGTGCCTTTGTTATTTTATGTTGAAAACATCCTAAATGGGATAACGGTTCTAATGCATCTAACATCAACTTTAAATTCTAATTCAGTCAAATTTCAAGCTAATAATATGACATTTTGATCAATTTGATTAATTTGTCCACAAATTACCAAAGTTTTGCATCAAAGTTGACTAATCATGATTAAGGATAATTAACCCAAAACAAGAGATTAAGTTAATTTTACATGGAGCTTTTTGAATATTTATTTTTATAAATTGATTGTCATTAACTACATCATTAAATAACATCATCTTATGGGGTGGCATCCACAAGCCATAAATGCCACAATATCTAAATTAATGCCTCCCATGCCTCATTAAGACCCTCCATGCCTAGTTAATTCCCTTTTATCCAAAATATTGATGAGATTATTTATGATTTTTAATTACATAATTGAATTAATCCTTAGTGACACATTTTCATCTTGAGATGGATGGTTTAGGTTGATTCTAAACCATTCCAAAAATCTATAAATAAGAGGCCTTGCTTATTGACTTTTAATCTTGGATAATGTAAAGTTATAATGCAAAAATAATTCCAAAATCCATTTCAATTAGTTTTATAATGAAAAATTGTTGATCCAAGCCAAATCTAAACATGGTGCTAAGTAAATATGAAAGTAGCCACACTTTATTGATGAATATTTCATGAGCACAAACTGAGTAAGGCATTACAACGAGCATTTTTGAGCATCCAAGGAAGGTGAAGGAAGGTCTTTCTTTCATGTTTTAGTTATGTTTTCCATTTTTTTTTTTTAACTAAGCTCCTCCTTTGAGATAGGCTTAAGGTGTTAGTTTTGTGTGTTTTTGATTAATTTGTTTTATTCAATAACATAATACTAATCTCCCCCTATTGCAATTCAATGTTCATATTGACAATGGAGCTATAAATCTCACAACCATTGAATCTATTTGGTTATAACTACTTGTTAATGGCCATAGGTTCAAGCTGTATAAGAAACCATTTTCTAAAGAAACTCTCACTCATCAACTTTTGAAGAATAAGATGCATCTCTTCTTCATGTAGCAAATCAACCTATTCCTATAGCTGAAGGGTATTTTTGTCAACCCTTCTATAGTATTTTCCAAGGGTAATAAAGCTTCTTGTAGTCAAGAACAAGTCATTCATAATGTCTTGGTTCAAGATAAATAATATCCTACCCTCTAGATTCTTGTAATTTTAGTTGAGTTTGGACTTGAAAATCTATATATAAAAAAATCAACAATGAAAACCTTTGGGCATTGCTAATGGATGTTATCTAAGAAAACTAGGTTATTGGCTGATCGACATTCGTTAAAAAAAATAAAAAAGAGAAAAGGAATTAATTCAATAAAAATGTTTGTTTTCACTTATTTTTTTCTTGTAGATTCATTCCCTTGGAGTTGAAATACATTTTCCTTATTGCTATAGGATGGAAAACTTATCACTACAGGTGAAAAACTTGCTGCTATAGGATAAAACTTATGACTACAAGATAAAACTTGTTGCTATAGGATTCATATCTTTCTACAAGATGTCTTCCTATATTCAATATTACATCAAACATTTTCTTCTACTAAAATTCTAGTGTATTCCATGATCACCACTTCACATCATCATTGGCATATTTATGAAAGGTATTTCTATAATTAATATAGTAATCATTCTATATTTATTTCTAGTCATACATTTTAATTATTTATAAACATGATGAGACTTAATTCTATCAATGTACTATAATATATTATCATTATCACACCCACTTACCATCCATTTCATTGATGTGACCATTGACACAACAACTACTTCCACCCCTTCCTCTTTCCATGAGTGTTTTGTGCACATCGACCTCGCCCCTTGAGGATAAGTGACAGATTAAGTTGGGGAAGATTTTTCATTAATTAAAAATGATTATTTCACCCCTCAATGCAAAATTCACAAATCATTTTTCCATTGCCCAAAACCCTTACTGTAAGCACCTAGACCTGTAACTCACACAACATGGGAGGTGATTTGTTGAAATATGAACAGTTAGATATTACCTCCTTGACCAATAACCCAAAAATATTGGAATTTTTTTGGCATATAAGATGGGCACAATATTTTTAGAAAATAAAATCCCTAGATGAATGAATTATGGAGGAATTTTCTAGTACATGTTAAAAATTATGGAAGTAAAGCTGACAAAAATAGCCATTAGTAGAGTAATGGGACTACCTAGAATAGGGGAGGAATGGAAAGACAAATATGATGCCAAAGCTAAGAGATGAAGATTTATTAGAGTAAATGAATACATAGAAACCTAAAAGTAAGGCACCACATGGTTAGATCTACCAAGAAGATGGGCTAAGGCTTATGAGTTTATCTCTAGATGTTTCATCTACAAAGGAAGGTATTCTATGTTGCATGGCCTACACTTCAAGTTTTTGAATCATTTGTGTCATAAAGTAGAGATAAACATTCCTAAAAAATTTATTCATATGATCACCAAGATGTTTAAGGCTTTTCAAAAAGGTAATTCTAAATCTCTCTCCCACCGTCATCTCAGTTAGTTACTTGTTCAAGACTATTTGAAAATAACTAGACCCAACATCAGTTGGGAAGAATTTCTATAGATACTAGGAAATGAAGAGAGTGATAGAGAAGGAAATGTATTATAATATAACTAGAGGTTGAATAACAAGTATTATAAGAAGAATCCCTACCTTCAAAACCATAAGAACTTGCAATAGAAAACCTTCCTACAACCACACAAGAACTTGTAGAAGAAGGTATTCCTATAGCAACACAAGAGCTTGTAGCAAGGTCTGAGGGAAAGAAAAAGAGGAAACTCATTATATGGCCTGATTACGATGAGTTTAAGGAATAATTCCCATATTCTTCTAAAAATACTAAATTAACCCACACTCCTCATAGATCTCATATATTAAAGAGAAAAATGAAAACTAAACCTTCTATTATTTAAATAAATGAAGAATCTGGGGAAGAATAGACTGCTACTAGTAATGAGTCTTTATAGAATGAAAAAGATAGGGAGGAGCATTATATAGTATTATATCAAGAATAATTAGGGCAATTTGAGCCTAATTTTGAAAAATTCCATGAAGAATCAATGTAGGAATAAGTAGAACAAGTTGAGCACAATCTTGAAGAAATTCATGAGAAAGAAGAAGAACAAGTTAAACACAATCTTGAATAAATGAATGATAAATAAGAATAAAAATTTGAACATAGTTATAAATAATTATATGAGGAATGAGTATAAAAATATTTTCATGAGGAACCCATGAAAGAAGAAGCTGAATAATTGGAGCAACCTATTACAGTGTAAGTGGAATTTTCTACTCTTGAGCAAGCCTTGCAAGAAATTGAGAAACTAAAGAAGCAGCTACAAGATAAATTTGGTGGAGTTTTGGATGTACTTTCTATAGAAACTTATCAAATATAACCCTCAACTAAATATCATCCTACAACTAGAATTCCACAACCTTTTATAGAGGTCAATCAGAAAGAGGAACATAAAGTTTCCCCTAAGGTCAGATATCACTCCTATTTTAAAATATCTTCTAAACTATTGAATTGGATGGATAATTAATTTTAATATCTAAAGGAATTTAGGAAATAAAATAGGAAATTAAAATATAAAAACAAGTTTAAGGAAGAGATCATCACCAAACTAAAATAAAAGGTCTAGGACATTGGCTAGTATAACCCAATAAATCCTTGATTACAGGCCTCCTGTAAAAGTTTATTTAGTTTATCTTTAAGAAATTGGTTTGGATAAAAATATGATGAGGTTCATGATTTTTATTTGGGATTGAGAACTTCTATTTTTCCTTTAGTCAAAGGGTCCTATATCAAATGCTGAAATGAGCTCACTGATACATAGAAGAAGAGGGAGCCCTATTCCCCTTTTAATTTCAATGTAACATTTAACATGACTACAAAATACATTCTTCTTGTAGGTGACATGGGATCACAATTATTGAACCTAAAGTTCCAACCACCCCTATTCTGGTATCCTATTCTAGACTGACAAGACAACATTCTAGTGGATGAAGCCTGATAAGTCAAAAGTTGGAAAATATTTGAGCCTACAGAAGAAGGTATTCCTATAGCAACACAAGAACCTGAAACAAGGTCTAAGGGAAAGAAAAAGAGGAAACTCATTCTACAGATTGATTTTAATGAGTCTGAAGAATAATTCCCATCTTCTTCCAAAAAGACCAAAGTAACCCCCACTCCTCATAGACCTCATAGATTAAAGAGAAAAATGAAAACTAAACCTTCTTATATAATTCAAATAAATGAAAAATCTAGGGAAGAGTGGAATGTTAGTAGTAATGAGTCTTTAGAGACTAAAATAGATAGGGAGGAATGGTATCCAATATTCCATTAAGAAGAATCAAAATAATTTGAGCATAATTTTGAAGAATTCCATGAAGAACTAATGTAGGAAGAAGCAGAATAAGTTGAGAAAAATATTAAAGAAATGCATGAGAAAGAAGAAGAACAAGTTGAACACAATATTGAAGAAAGTCATGAGAAAGAAGAAGAATAAGTTGAACACAATTCTAAAGAATTGTATGAAGAAAAAATACAACAAGAGTTGCATGAGGAACCCATACAAGAAGAATCTAAATAATTGGAGTAACCTACTATAGTGTAAGTGGAATTTTCCACTCTTGAACAAGCCTTGCAAGAAATTAAGAAACTAAAGAAGTAGCTATAAGATCAATGTAATGGAGGTTTGGATAAACTTTCTATAATAGCTTGTCAATTATATCCCTCAACCAAAGATCATCCTATAGCCAACATTACACAACCTTTTATAGAGGAACATAAAGCTACCCATAAGGTTAGGTATCACTCCTATTTTTCAATATCTTCTAAATTATTGAATTAGATAGATAATCAATTTGAATCTTTGAAGGAAATAAGGAAATAAAATAATAAATTGAAAGAGGAAAACAAGTTGAAGGAAGAGAGAATCACCAAACTAAAATAGAAAGCCTAGGACATGGCTAGTATAACCCAAGAACTCCTTGATTGTAGGCCTTCTGTAAAAGTTTATTTAGTTTATCTTGAAGAACTTAGTTTAGATAGAAATGTGACGAGGTTCAAGATTTTTATTTGGGATTGATAAATTTTGTTGGTTTTTCAGCCAAAGAGTGTTGTGTCTAATGCTAGAATGAGATCATTGATACACAAAAGAAGAGGGATCCTTGTTCCCCTTTTAATTTAAATGCAACATTTAATAGGAATATAAAATACATTCTTCTTATAGGTGATATGGGATTGTAATTATTGAACCTAAAGTTCTAGCCATCCCTATTTTGGTATCTTGTTCTAGACTGGTGAGACAAAAGTCTAGTGGATGAAGCCTGAGAAGCCAACAGTTGGCATATATTTGAGTAAAGGTAGGGTTTTTGTGCTCACCTTACCAAAGGCACTATAGAACCCATGGATTTTAGAGTTTTATGTGCACTAGGAATGAACAAGTATGGTGCTCAAGGTCAAGAAAGATCTTAGGTGAAGAAGTGTGATGAGCCTCACAAATGTCTTATTATTATTCCAATCTATTGTACTTATCTTGTTTATTTACTATGCTTTTGAACACTTTTCCATATATTTCCCTAATTTCATAAACCATATAGTATTATGTTTTCAAACTCTTTTGAATAGTTAGAATTATGTATTGAAATTAAATATATGATGGTTTTTTATTGTTTTTGGATTATTTTTCTATAAATGTGTTTTGAATATGTTTAGAGAAATAGGTATATAAAATGGAGCATCATGTAGAAAAAGAGATATCATTACATAGACCATTCTACATCCAATGCATGACCAAAACCATGGGTGAATAGATTTTGATTCTCTTCTAATCGACTCATAGAAATGGCTCTAACCTCCATGAGCTTAATAAGGAAGAAATTGAAGAACAAATTAGCCTTGTTTATCCTACAACAAAGTCACAATACTCACATGAAGGACATATTTATAAAAGGAAATAATTTTGGTTATCCCAATTCAAATGTATCTTAGAATAGAATGAGTATATTGTTTTTCATAAAACAATCTCCTCTACGATATATAAATATGTAGCAATAGAGTTGAAGAGATATATAGAAAATAGTATATGTTGAATAGAGTTGTCATAAGTATATTATGTTAATCAATTATGATTGAAACTTCATATAAAAATTAGTTAATACACTTTTGATTAATATGAGTGAGAAAGTCTAAGTTCAATCTAGTTTTTTAGGAAGAAGGATTGAAGTTGGAGTTGAAAGGAGGAAGGGCCCCTTTTGGAAGGCTATAGCAACAATCCAACCCATCTTGTTAGTTAATCATGTTATTTGATTTCCTTTAGCATTGTGTGTTTCATTTCTAAATTATGTGATTTGTATTCTTGTTTAAGATTTGTTTTAGGAAGATTCTGACACATAAGCATTTATTTTACTTTACTTTGTTTATGTTTCATTTCAAGCATTTAATTTACTACACTTTAGCATCTTAAACACAATTAGCATATTTTCAAATTAGAGATTGAGTGTGCACATACAATGACACAATCATATCAATTCTACATCCTTAGGTTGACATATAAATGAGTTTGAAGGTATAGATCCATGGTTACTCTCCTTTTTCATTTTGATCAAGAGAAGTATCTGATTATGAATCAATTGCTAGTGAATGACACTAGTCATTTTAATCCTCTTTTGAGTCTCAACTAGCTTAAGTGTTTCATTGGCTTTTAACTTATCTCATACCTTTCTTGATTCATATTTTTTTCACATACTCTTCCTTATATGAACATATGTCTTTTGTCCAAAATGAGTACTTATAGGTCTATAACTTGTAGATCTAACTTTTTTAATTGTATATACTATTGAAGATAACTTCTTAAGTCTTTGGCACTTATAGATTGTAACATATATGGTCTAATTTCATATCATATACCTCAATATCACGTGTATATCCTACTTAGCAGTATACAATCTCAAATTTTCCCATTTGTATGTGTAGGCCTCTATGAGGTTAGCTCATGTACAAGTTTATGCATGGAAGTTGGATTTTATGGTTTTTGCATGCCTTTTTGATGATGTAATGGGGTTTTACAAGTCAAAATGAGTTTTTAGGGGTATAATATGTATTCTCCACTACTTGAACATTCTCAACCCAAGGCCTATAGTCCATCAATGTCCACCTACAGGCTTAAAGACCTTTGGGTGGACAAAGCTTATCCAAGTTTTTTGTTAGAGAATGTATTTGAGTCACATTATCATTAACTTAGTCTTAAAACATGTCCAATTTTGATATCACATGCCTCCATTTCTATTCATTCTAGGTTTAGTAGTCATGCCTATAAAATATTGTTCATGAATTATATGATTCTTCTAAAGAGTTAAAAACATGACACCTCTTGAAGGACTATCTACAATGAACCACTTTCAAAGAGAGAACACATGTATCATGTAAGAGTGAGGATTTTTACATTAATAATTAATCACTTGGAAACTTTTGAGGATGGTAACACTTCAAAACAACCAAAATTCTTGCATCTAGGGTGGTATGTTCTATAAGTTTGAGACACTAGTTTCCTTGATGAAGTCACCTCATGAGGTATATTTGATTAATGTAAAAAATATTAAAAGGAATAATTTTATATATGAAAAAATCTAAAAAAATCCAATCTCCTCTACCAAAATCTAAAGTGAAAAAAATAGGAGCAAAACTAGACCCTGCTTGAATGAACAAGACATAGTGACCTCCTTGCACTCTTAATAATTTCTTCATAAAGTATATATGATGAATCTAAAAACCAATTCCAAAAATTATAATCTTACTAGGACCCCTAAAATTTCCTAAAACTTTAGCATCCAATTTTCTCTCTCTTGGTCATACTATGCATTTGAAATTTGCCTTTATGTGTTTGTGAAAGAAACTATGAAGGGGAGAGAGAGAGAGTTATTTGCATCTTTGAGACCTAAAAATTCCTTCTAAGTGTAAATATAACTTTTATAAGATTAAGATACTCATCTAAACAATTTTTTCCCACAAATACATCTCTCAAGTCTGTACAATTTCCTATAACTATTTGTAAAGGAGTATTTTTCTCAATTTAAGCATTAAACTACAAGTAGATTAGGATCTAACCATCTTCTATCCCTTATATGACATTAGGTACATTATGACACTTCTTATAATGTTTGTCTTTAATATTTATATGTACAATTCATATATTTTAGTGACTTAAAGACTTTTAAATGTATAACAACATAATAAAAGGTTAATACATGAATATATTACTTTTAATACATAAAAACAACCTAATTAATGACTCATACCCATGTTAAAGTTTGAACATACATGAAAATACATTGACTCATGAATGACTCTTAAGATTATACAAGTACACAAGAGACCCAACATTAATCAATGCTAAACAAGGATACATTTGACTACATTGAAGACATTATAATACCACTACAAAATCATAACAACTACATAAAATATTAAACCTATGAAAAAGTTTAAACATATAGGGGTTGACCATTTTTTACTTGGGGGTCAAAATTGGTCAATCCCTGGGAAGTATGAAATTTTTTTTTGTGTAAATTAAATTAATATCACTAATTCAAGCTAGGAAGTATGAAAAATTTAATTAAATGGTTGTAAAGATACATGTAATTAGGAAATAAAAATATAAATGTGAAGGATTAATGAAGTAATAGTAAAACATACTAAATCAAGATGAGAACTATGTCAATAACATGCAACTCATAACCAAACACAACTTACGTCAAATCAGCATGTAATTTCATTGTGACTTGGCTATAATATGAACTGGGTATTAGAATATTTTGTGAGGAGGGTCCGATCTTATCCATGGTCTTACACTTTAACTTATAAATGGAACACTAATGAGGTGAAAATAACTATGGGAATGATTTAAAATATGTTTATAATGTGGTAATTTATGAGGAGGGCCCAGTCTTATCTATGGTCTTACACTACAACTCACAAAGGGAATAACAGTGAGGTGAATGGCAATAAAGAAATGTTTTAGTATGGTAATTTGTGAGGAGATCCTAATCCTATTCATGGTTTTACACTAAAAATCACAAAGGGAAACCCTAAGGGGAATGATCAATTAAAATAATAATATTTCTCAATGAGAGATATTAGGATTATTGTAATGAAAGAGGGAATGAAAAAATCATTACATAGGGATTGATGACAAGACCTTAGGAAACATGAGGCATAATAGGTATAAGAGAGAAAAACTAAGAGTCTAGTGACCATCAAAATACAAAGGATATGTCCTTACATTAATCACAAATATGTACAGGAAAATATGTGAGATACTAAGATCGACTCATGCTAGTTATATGAACAAGAAAAGTAAAATGGACCTACTTTTAAACAATATGTCCCCCATTCCTCAAGACCTCTTATAGATCCATCAGTATACTATGAATATTGGGTACTTACATGATAAATTATGTAACACTATAAATTTTTTATTCTCCTATCCTAATCTATTGGCATACTTCACCCCAATGGACCTCGACTCTATCATGAGGCTAACTATGGAGTTTTAGATTCAATCATAAATAGGACATGAGTTATGAATCATGTCTTTTTATGTGATTAGACTTTTGGGTTTGTATGTTTCCTTTTGAATCATTTCCTTCTACCTAAATGATTTACTTTTTAACTTTTTTATGGATTTTATGATTCCTCCTCCATAAAGATTTAGAATAACCAACATGAGTGACATAAGTGATACACATGAATGAGATTTTGACTTTGGTTTAAAGGAAGATAAGTATACAAGGATATGACTGACTAAACACTTAGGCTTACCTATGAACTAATGTGTAATCTTAATTTATAACTGTATGCATGCTTAGTATGTGAAAGGAATATAAAATAATAAATGGAGATCTAAAGTAGATTAGTAAATAGAAGTATGATGAGATGTCTTATTTTCTAATTGGTCATATGGTAAATAAAGATTACTAACTGAATCAAGTTTTGTATAACCAAGTCACAATAATAATTATCTAATTTTTAAGTGAGATAAGATAACACACAATCATTATAAAATAAAAATAATCTATGAAATAAGTGAACTCATAAACATAAGTGTGAAATCATGAAAATAATGATAATAAATCATAAAAAAATAAAGTAAAGGAAACCATATAAAACATATAAAGCATAATATAATGATTCATGTAAAATAGATAGGTGAAACCAAATTTGACACATATTTAAGTGTATAAGATATATAAAAATGGATCAAAAATTCAATCCAAAATCATAATGAATAACAATGAGAAAGAAAACCATTCCATGCTAATAAATAATGATAAATTTAACCACAAATATTATCTGTGACATCTAAAACATCTCTATGAAGTTGTATCTTGATGGCAAATAGGGTCTAATAAATCCTTATAGAAAGTTATGAAAAGACTTTCCTTAAAATCTCCTCAACTAAAAATGTAAGTGTAGTGGAAGGATCATGCTCATGAGGGATCTCATGCATAGGATACTCAAGGAGAAGAATAGGTGTCTAAAAGGTAATAGTATATATGGGGTGAGAAGGAGGTGCCATCAACAAATAAAAAGGTACCACCAGAGAAGGAGGTGCCACCAATGGAGAAAGAGGAGCCTTCTTGCATGGGAAACCTATGGAAGGAGTAATAGCTAGTGCATGTGTCAATTGAGGGTGATCACAAAGGTGTTTCTAGAGAATATAGTAAAGATAAGTATAAGGGGTACCATACTAGTACTAATGATAGTATACCTCCCCATATTTAGGGATATAATTAGGTAATAACTTAGGAAGAGGTATAGACTTATCTTTGGGTTGAGTAGTGGCAGGACACAATGTGTCAATATACCACCTAAGTTCTAACAAAGAGTGAAATATTGGTTATATATCCCATTGAAGAAATATATATGTTTGTTAGTAGGTTTTGGGGGCCTACTAATGGAAGAGGTAGAAGGAGAAGCTGGGGGAAACTAATATAAATAATAGTCTTTGGTACAATGCTTGGAAACTTTGTGGAAATAAAAATAAGGTTGATTAAACCATTAGGTGGGCATGGGATAAAAATGCAACAAAGGAATAAGGCCATCACCAAGGGAAGGTAGGGTTGGAACAAAAACCATGATAGGATCATTTGAAGGTAAACCAAGAGTAGGAATTGGACTAGGTTCAACTGAAGGTGAGGATGATTATGTATAAGGATTAAGAATAATAGTTAAAATGTTTATGGGAAGAAAACTATAAGAATCTTGGTATCTAGAAAAGCAGTAAGGACCTATCATGGCATAATCCATGAGCATGTTCCTGATGGGATCTACTGTAAATATGGGTGTACTATATGAGTGATGCATCTCTACTTTGTGACAAATAGGAATAAGACTATTATTAGGTACTATAAATAAATGAATGCTAAAACATTGAAATAAAGAAGTATGATATTGAAAATGTTTAGCATTTCTAACTAGAACAAGTATCACTAAAAATGGGTCATTTAAATCATAACCATCATCATAGTCAGGTGTATGAAATTTTATGGTACATATAGGTATGACTTTGTTATTAGAGGATGTGTGATGGATAAAATGTTTAGTCTTGGTTAAGACAATGGATATATCATCAATAGGTGGTTGATAGGATCCAAGTTGAAATGATGGAGGAAGTTGAGAGATAATATGAGGGGATAAATCAAAAGTTTTGATCTTGAGGATAATCTCATCTAGCTCATCATCATTAGAATCTATGAGGTTAGGTGGAATGTTAGTAATTAATTCAAGGTGACCATTATAATCTTGAGTGGAATTGGTGGGATAATTGAAGAGTTGAGATTCCCTAAATGGGACACTAGGAAAAGGTCAAGGTTAAGAATTTTAAAGACACCATATTCTTGAAATTATTTAAAATTCTAAGGGTTTGTGTCTCCTTGAATCTTGTAAATAGATCCAATATGGGTTAATTTGATGCATTGGCATGTATATGAGGTGACTACTCTCATATGATGAGTCCAAGGTCTATAAAGCAAAATGTTATAATAGAGGGAAAGTTAAAGATCATAATTTTCACATGAATGGTGATAAGAGGGATGGTAATGAGAATACACACACAACCTAGAGGAGGTATTTGCCTTTTATTGTATCCTTGACATGTGCTACATCTAGACTTGAGGTTGCATTCAAAACATCCAAGTGTTTTAATGAAATCAAGGGAGGCAACACAAGTACCTAAAGCTTTATCAATTAAGGCACACTTAACTTGGATATCACTGATTTAGATGCTAATGAATAGAGGAGAATCATATTCATGAAGTATAATCAAGTTGGGAATCATAGAAGTGATAAGAAACTTAAGGGAAAGATAAGTTTCCACTATTTCATCAACATGTATGGCCATCTCTTCACATTGTTGAAGGATACTATCTTCAGAACCAGAAAAGGTAGCTTCACATCCTATGAGAGGAGGATGAGGGATGTTCATTTCAAATAACAATTTCATTATATGGTTTTGATTATGGGGGGAAGTTTACTTAGTTAGTGGAAGGTTATTTGAGATGGGAGATGATAAATTTACACAATGGGATCCCATTCGTCATAACCCATGGGAGAATTGCTAGATATAGTCACATAATGTTATAAGAAATCCCATTAAGGAGGGTTATAAGTGAAATTAAACTTGTGTTGATAGGGTATAGTTAGATTTGGTTTATTATGAATAGGTTGATTGATTTTAGGTGGTGGAATAGTTGGTTTAGGTAGTTCTTGTGGTTGGGTGGAAGAAATACTATTAGAAGTTTGGGGAACATTATCTTCTTATGAGGATGTTAGGGGAAGAGTAGAGATATTGTGAGAGGTATAATAAATTTTAGTTGTTGAGAGTGATGCTTGGAAGGTTATAAGGTCCTCTTGCCCCAATTCTATTAGATGAGATGGGGAAGTATCCTTAATGATGTGGAATGGTTGAGAGTTATGATGTGTGGGTGCTAGATTAGTCTCAATAAAATCAAATAATATTTGTATGATATTCATATTAACCAAATTTTATACATTAGTAGTGAGGTCTATAATACTTTCAATATTGTTTGTAGGAGTAGGCTTATCAGTGTTATTTTTATGGTTAGAAAGAGGATCTTTGTATAAAGCAATATGATCATTAGATTTATTTAAAGTTTGGTTTTTACTTTGTGTTTTATGGGATTTAACATCTATGTCATATGCTTGTGAGTGAGTGATTCATGATCATAGTTTGGGATAAGAAAAAAATCCATAGTTAGATTGCATAATTGTCTACAAGTCTATTGAGAATGTCCCCAACTTACATGAAACCAACAAAAAATATTTAGATCATACCATGATTTCATTGGATGAGTGGGGTCAAGATCTCATGGTAGAGGTATTATAAGATGTTTTTAAATCTCGGCTAAAAATAATGGTTTGGATATTAGTATTGTTTGTTTGAAAAAATGTAGGAGTGTTTTTGGGAGGGAGAGTATGCTCCATGGTATTTTTTGGGGTAATTTTTTGAATGTTTTTAATGATGTCATAAGTATTGGTAATGCCATCATTATTTGTATGATGGTTTTTATTTTTAATGAGCATATGATTTCCTATTTTAAGTTGAGATGGTTTGGATTGGTGTATGGATAAGTCTTGTCACTTAGCTTGGTCAAGGGCTTCTTCCAAAGTTATTGGAGAGAGAGTCATAACCCACTATTATAATTTGGGGTAGAGAGCATTAGTGAATAAATGGAAAAGGTTATCATCTACCATATTATTCTCACATTTATTATACAAATTTTTCCATTATTTGATGAAGGCTTGTGCCATTTTAGTTTCAAGTTGTTTATATTTTATAAAATGAGCTAAGTTATTCTTAGGAAGATCACTAGTTTAAAATTCTTGGACTAGTGAACCAAGTCTTCAAGGCTAGTGATAGAATGGGTTTTTAATTTATTGTACCAATCTAAAGAATATATTAAAAGTGTTTTATCTAATATTTTGGTAGCAACAAAGGTATTAAGTTTGACCCAATCTTTATAAAGGTTACCAAATGTCTTTAAGTGTGATGTGGGATTGGTGGAGCATTATAGGTGATGGTGGGTATGATACCCACTATGTAAATATTATAAATTTGAGGTACAAGAGGTTCATTTTATTGATGTTTGATTATTTTATTAATGAGGTTTGGTGGAGGAATAACATTACCATAAGAATCCTTAGAGGGTTGGGGGGGCCATTCTTATTTTGTGCTCCCCATGAAAGATATTGAGGTTGATTTTGAATATTAATGAGATGGTTTTACATCAATATCATTTTATTGGAATTATTGGTTTGAAAAGTATGAATTTGATTGAGTGTTTGTAATAAGAGGTGGCTAGTTTGGGTAGTATTTTGACTAGTGTGTAGCATGTGATGCATTAGTATTAGTATTAATGGTGTGAGTTGCATTATGTGTATTATCATGCACCATACTAGTTGAATGATAAGCATTGGTAGAAAAATAATCACTAATAACATGGTTAACATTCGTATAAAAAGATGCACTAGTGGAATGATTAAGGGGAAGGGTCTTTTGTAGAGGCCCACTAAAAGTTGAACCTACCATGTTAGTAGAGATACTTGTAATGGAGGTTGAATAATTCATAAAATAAGATGTCATGGTGTGTGAAGGAGACATAATATAAGGAAAAGGTTGATAAGAAAAGAAAGTTTTTCAAAAAAAATCATGAGAGAATATAGGGGAAGGTGAAGGAGGTTCTTCTATTTGAGGACCTATCATAAGATTATAAATGATTTAATGGTATTTTCCTCTATGTTGAGGAAATTCATTAATGAAAAAGAGAATTTCATTTGTTTAATATAAATCAAGATCATCTTCTATGGATAAAAAAGGTTTACAAATTGAGGATGAATGGGTAAGAGTCTCATAATTGGTAGTGCAAATAGAAATATGGACATTGATTTCATTCAAGGTGGGATACACAAGTTGTGTCCTTGGGAAACTTATTAAGATTGGTAAGATTCATCATTTTTGTGTAATTTAAATCTTTATTATCATAAAATAGGGAATTAATGATGAAGGAAAGGGGATATAAAGTTAATGGAAAAAAGGATCAATTACTAGGATGTAAAATCAAACCAATCCATAGTGTTATGTAAAATAGGAAATAAAACAAGGGAAAAGGGAAATAATCATATAGGTCAACTATGTAATACTATATAGGAAATAAAAATGATGAAAATATGACATAATTGGATATATTGACTGTGTACTAAAATATAGGAAACATAATATAATGCCAAGCTACACAATCAGACAAGTCCATTGTGTACTCCAGAGGGAGAAACTAAACAATATAAAAAAGATCCATAGTTGTATAGGTAAAATGTGTACTGAAGGGAAGAAATATTAAACATATATAATATAATGTATAGACAAGGACAATATTGTTCTGATAATAGGGAATTTTTTTTTAGGATAATAAATAAGAAAATAAAGTGAATCACATAAGAAATTAGATCAATGTGAATTTCTAGCACAAACCTTGCACTAACACTAGCTAATGCAAGTTTTGAAATATAAAATACAATGAGGAAACATCAAGAAACAAAATTGAATGTAAATTTTAACTAATTGGTCATCTATAAATATTTTTAATTTATAATAAATTTTGAAATTAATGTGATGGGGAGTTGGTTGTAAAAAGGAACTAGAAAGTAATCTATGGATAGTTTCAGTTAGATTAGGCTGAAAGGGATATAGATTGGTGGTGGTAATAGATTGGTATTCAAGCCTAATCCATCACATCATAATATTGAATTGATAAGGGTGTTAGGTGATTTTATTATATATACCATCAACCACTTGTTTATACTTAGCTAGAAAACTAAATCGGCTTCCCCCATGGTAATGACATCTAAGTAGGTAGACCTTGGGAATAAAAAATTTGATGTTTTTTTAGTTTAACGTAATTTAGAAGTGTGTGCAAAAGATAAAAATAGTAAATTGGTGAATTAAAAAACCACATAATTAATATATTTTTGTTACTTTAATCATGTAAGCAACAAAAATAAAAATGAACTAATTACTATCAAAATCTATTAATTTATTTGATTGTGAAGAGTACAAAGTTAGTTCAGGTGGCATTATATGCAAACAATACAAAATTGAGTCAATAAGATGACTACTAATATATAAAATTAAGATATAAAAATACACAACCAAGTAGGTTGTTTGTCTTCTAGAGATAAGATAGGCTATAAAACTGTGTCAAGCTAGTTGACCTAGTTTGCTATCAGGTGTAATTTTATAGACTACAAACATGTGAAAAACAATAATGTAAATGAAAAAATAAAATGATAGAGAAGGTAAGAATGAACCTTGGTGGTTATTAATATTCTTATTTTTCAAATTTTATGTTGTGTTGTTTAAGTTTGTATTTAAATATTCTATGAAAAAAGTGGATTGGGTTGATGAAGTCTAAAAAATATATATGTTGAACGAGAATATATGAACAGAGTTGACTAACTTGACTATGTCTGAAAACTTATATGCTATAAAAGATAACTATGAATGGAGTTGATTAATATGACTATGTATGCAATCTTACAACTTAAGAATAATATTGTGTTGAGATGATCGATCCAATCACCTATATTTGAAGAAGACCTACACAGAAAGAATAGAGTTGTTTTGGAGCCACTATGTTAAATATGCACACAAATTATTAGAATTATATTGATAGGTTTGATATAATACTAAAAAAATTAAAATATATAATATGTTGATAAAATTAATGCATGAATAAAACCTACAAGGGTTTGGTTCACATTGGGTTCACCATAATGTATTCAAAGGAAAACGTAGTCGACCTATTAATCAATCCTAGCTCAAAGAAGATAAATCTTACACTTCCATTTGTTGATATATTAGATATTCAGAGTCATGACCAAGATGGATATATAGACCTAAATAAGTGATATCTTACCAAAATAAAATCACTAGAGAGGGTTCCAAAGCCTTTAGTCAAACAACACTATGCAATAACCCTAGTTAGGTCATATGTATTCATATTTATTAAGTACATGCAAAGTAAAGTAAAATCTAATCTAGTGATGACAAAATCTTGTGGTAAAAATTGGGGGTAATAAACATAAAAAGTAAGCATGCATAAAATATATATACTCAAGTCAATGTATAGGAAATACTAATGCATGGGAGAGAAGTACAAATGCAAATATATTTACTTTAATATAGGAGGAATAAAGTTAAGAATACTTACCTTTGAAGATGAACCCACTGAGCCTCAATCTCTCCCTTGGTCGTGATAATCAAGAGGTTGTTTTGGTATGTAAGGATGACAAAGACACATCATCTCTAGGCTACACAACTTATTTATGTATCCAAAAGACTTCTCCACAAGACAAGATCTATATCTCCAAGTGTAGTAGTAGAAACCTAAGTAATTATCCTCAAGAAAAATGGTGGATAAGTAGATGCACGATATAGTATTATTCTTACTCTCTTATATAATAAATGGAATAAATGAATGTGTATATAAGTATAAAGATAACCCTAAACCTTTTTAAAATTTTAGTTAACAAGGTAAGTCCAATTTGAATCTATATCATTAATTGACAAAAATAAGTTAATTCTTAGTCTAGGTTGTCCAAGGTTGACCTAAATCTGTAAAATGCAAATATCAATTAGAATATAGAGTTGACCCAATATAACATTGTTTGTTAAATGTAAAAAAGGGTTTTAGGATTATATAGGGGTTAACTAAGGTGGTCAATTACTTGGGGGAGTGTGTAATAGAGGAGGCAAATCTTATAGAAGTGCATAGGAGATGGTTGTGTAGATAACAAGTGGTGGTATAGGGGAAAACAATCCTATGAATTACCAATGGTCTACCCACCCCTTTCATGATGCACCCTTTAAGGAATACACTTAGATATATTGAGACTCGATAGGTTACTACAATAGAGAAAACATCAATAATTGATAAAGTTTTAAAATATTATGTGTATACACTATATAACTCATAAATAGTGTCTACATCTCCCCCCCTTTAATCTAGTAATGAAATTTCTAGTTTAAAGGAAAATGAATGTGTACTTGGGTGTGTATAACACACCTTGACTTTTTTTGTGTCCAAATTGAGTGCCTTGATAGTGACTAAACTAAAACCAATATCATGTTATAGTATACAATTAATGTATACAATTTGAAATTGAAGCATTAAAATAATTGGAATTGAAAGAGAGCAAGGTTTAGAAGAACACATGTGTATTGATGTAACAATATTTCCTTTATGTAAATCTGGTTTGAAATATATATCATTATGGATCACTAAAACTAGGATTAGACAAATATAAATCTATAAAGTTCATATATATAAATAGACAGAGAGATATATTGGAGGACACATGCCCCCAAACTTGGAGAAAATGTGAATTACCACCCGACATTTGAGATCAACTCAATCATGAAAATTAGTCATACTTACAACTTTTTGAGTGTGAGTGAACCAAGTCAAATCACACTATAAAAATGGTGAGGCTAGATGATGTAATTAATAATAACCTACAAATTGGGTAATATTGACTGATTTAAACACTTTAACCATACCAAAAAGTGAACCAACTATTATAGTAGATTGGATCAATATAATTTGTAATAGTCCAACTAGTGGGTGGTGATATTCCTTAAAAGTTTTTGAAATATAAAACTGATTTGATTTTCAAATATTAGGTCCACATTCCATAGAATATGCACCTTATATATGTATCATGTTGAAAATACATATAACAATTGTACCAATTTATATCATTCTAACACAAATGTAAATTTGAATCATATAACTATGAAATTGGGCCAATTTAAAACTATATAAGTGTAGAGAACATGTTTCCAAAATTTCCTCCCACTATAATTTAAAAATTGGTATAAGTTCCAAGTTGGAAGACATGTTTCCAAAACATTCCCCCACTAAATCTAAAATTATGACAAGTGTGGATAACATGTTTCCAAAATATGCCCCCACTACAAACTAAATTCATGAAGTAATATGGAATTCATGCCTCTATGGCATGTGGACACTAATATGACCCCAATTTGAAATTTAGGAGAATTATAAATTGGTAGTTACCTCACCTTAAAAGGATAATATAATCATGTAAACTATGAATGTACCATGTAGTATATAGAGGGAACATGTCAAGGTAGATATATCATTGAAACAAAAAGAATATGATCACACCAAGTTCTAAGATGCATAAAGTATATCATGGAAACATTTATATAGTAATATTACAAGCTCAAAAATTAATCAAACACACACAAAAGCACTAAAAATAAAATCAAAAAATAATGGTCCAAGGAGGCCTCAAACAAGGGGCATGTTCAAATGCCATAAAATCAAATAGACATGACTTATTCAAATATACGCAAAATAATAATGACATATTAAAATGTCAACATATAAAAAAAAATGAGGATTGAAAATGTTAAAGAGTCAAACAAAGGCACAAGGACCAAAAATAATGGAGCATATTCAAATGATCAAACAAGAAATATAATATCAATTCAAGACACTCAAGGAAATGCATAAATGAAATCATAAACAACCAAAAAAACATATCATACTAGTCCTTAGATATATGTGTTGGAAAAAAAATATTAAGAACATAACATATCAAATACATTTTGAAAGATATAAACATGGATAAAGATGTGTGAGTACATATATGATCTTAAACATGATAATGTACAGTGATCATAAAATGATATAACCTAGTTTTATCATGATCATATAGGTGGATGCCCCAAAGTCTTGGTGATGTGAGTAGAAGAAACATCTAACATCCAAAAATTCATAGATATTGTATCTATGTATGCCTAATCACATGTAAAAGATGTGTGAAATACATGTGTATGTAAAATACTGATATGCCATATACTAACATGGAAATGACAACATGTAAGACAAAGAGATAATAGGATATGTGAATATTGAAAATATTTTTGGATTTTTTAAGTTTTTAATTTTTATATATTTTTGAATTATGTGAATGTAAAATAATATCCTATGATCACAACAAAAGGATGCTCATATATATATATATATATCCCCATCATGAATTTGGTGTAATAAATTAGTGATGTTATCATGGAGTGTGCATAGGTACAATATATGTACTATCTATGATATTATGCATATTTTAAATATGAATCTATGGTCATGAAGCATAAATAGTAAGAGTAGGTGTTTGTGGAACCCATCATTGAATGTCTATAGTTTCTTTGGAATAATAGTAATAATAACATGTGTAGGTGCTCTAGATATTTGAATATGGTTCATAATAGCTAAAGATTCCATGGAACCCACTTTGGATCTTTTATGTAATGGTATCTCAATTATTGGATTCATGGTAAATGTAATTGCATGTTGTTTACCCTTTTACAGAGGATTAACCATATGAGGTTTGATAATTAACTATTTGGGTATAAATGTCTCCTTTTTAAGAGGATGTTCATATTTAATTCTATAAACTATAATTACCTAATTGGAATGAATTTTTTTAACATATATATGAAATGTATAAGGTACTACTCAAAGTTTATGTATACATAGTCATCTCAATATATATCAAAGACACCCATGGAAGGGAAAACTGAGAAGTTAGTAACCATATGGGAGGGACCCACCTATAAAGGTAAGTCAATCTAACTAAGAACCTATTGTGAGATCCCATCAAATTCTCTAATTGACCTAGTCAAAGGATGTAAATCAAGATTTATATAACCCAAATGTGTAAGTAATGTCATGGTATAAACATTATTTATTGCACCATTTCTAATCATAACATTATGTATAGGTTGGTATTCAAGGTATTCTTGAATGAATAATTAATGAATATATGAGTCATCATACCTTATTTCACTATCATAAAAATAATAGATGGTCTCTAAAACATAGGTGTATTCCATGTATAGGTACCAATAATACCATCCAATGGGTGATCATGATGAGATGGAGGAGTTTGCACATTCTAAGCCATTTAAAATTATTGATCCTTATTTTAATGATCTTGAAAAGTATTTTTAAATATTTTTTGCTTATGGTGGCCCATAGGTTATAAATTTGATTCCTTTTGAAGATAATCAAATGTAATCTTTTGATCACCAATGAAGTCTTGGGCATTATGATTCAAGTTAAAAAAATGTATTCTTATAATTCCTAGGGTCTTAGTGATAGTCACAATAAGAATTATAATCATACCCTTTGGGTAGATTTCTACTCATATCAAATTATATATGATGAGGGATAAATATAAGATGACACTCTATAATATGTGTGAGTGACAAAGTGGGAGTCTCGAGTAAGCATGTAAATTATCTCCATGGTGCATTAGTTCAGACAAGATAATTAGGTTTTTATATCACCACGTTAACTATGGTGTTTGTTTTTTATTTAGGCTCATGAGGTTTAACCTTATTATTCTATTTGATACTGGAATTGGTATTAGATGTAGATGTATTTGGTGCATTTTCTATATACTTAAGTTTTTTCAATGAGATAAGTTTCATTTCACGATCATAAATGATGTAGAGTAAGTCATAAAATTATTTTAACCTTTTGAATACAATGGACTCATGTAAATGATCAAACAAACTTTGCTTTAAAATATATTGAAAATATTTATCTACCATATGATTGGTCATTTTAGCTAACATTATTTTTTACCTTGTGACTATTTCATTGATAGGTTCATTGGTTCTTTGTCTATTGTTTAAAATTTGAGAATAGGAAACCTTTTTAGTAATTTTAATAGAGAAGTGTGGAAAAAACTAATATGTAAGGGGTTTGAAGGAGTTACTCTTTGAGTTGGAAAATTAGATAACCACCTTAAAGCATAGTCTTCTAAGATCCTTGGAAATAATTTAGTCAGAATTTTATCATTGAAGGAATAATCAAGGCATGCCTCATAAAAATATAAAATATTCTATTTAGGATCACCCTTTCCATCATAAAATGCGAAGTTAGGTGAAACTAAAATAACTAGAAAGGGGTGCAAAGATATATTTGGTGAAAGAGGATTACACAACACCTCTTATGAATCAATAACATAAGTATATTTCATAGAATATTTTTCATTATTTATAACCTTAGTTTTAAAAATATTTATGGTTTGTAAAATATATTTTATCTCTTGGTATTTTTTGTTGGATATTTAATAAGTCACCAAATGAGGTGTACTCATAGTTTGGGTAGATATAGACATTGAGACCAATATTTGAGTTGAAAGAGTTAGGCTTCTCATGGTAGATGTAGAAATAGTAGTTTCATGAAACAAAGTTTAAAATACATATCTATGCCACAATTATCAATATGAAGTAGTAATGTGATAAAGAGGAGGATTGTGTAGACACTATTTATGAATTATGTATCACCTCGATCTTGTACACCTGGAAAACTTAGACCTTTGATGTTCATCTTAGTTATACACCTTTCTTGATTTCATAAGTTTTACATCTACTATCTATTATGCCCCTTGGAATATATCTTAGTACAAGTAGTCTTATGTTGATGACCAAAGCCTTATATCTTTCCCAACATTCTTAAAACTTGTTTATTTTATGCTTACACAAGTTTTGATCGTGTACTCATTTTTTTGCTCCCTATACACTTGTGTCGCAGAAAGAGTCTTATTGATACAAGTGTCCTTACCTAATTCAAGTATATAGTGACCTAAAATTCATATAATTTGAAAATTAAATTTATCCTAATGGTTTTAATACGTGTTTTAATGTGATATATTCTCTAAACAGATTGGTATAAATACAAGATCAACCCTTATTCATTTTGTACTTAGAAAATTCTTACCTACTCACCATGAAACTTACAAAAAACATTCAATCAATCATTCAAGTGAGAAAATATTCCCTATTTTATCTTATTTCCATATCATTTATAAGGACAAAATATCTATAGGTATGAAGTATTGAAGGAGTATCCTAAGATATACATTTTCTAAGTTACAAGTTAGGTCACTATTGTACTTGCTTATCACATATTTCATGATTCACACATGCACCAACACATAGGAGATAAATACATAAGTATAAGGACCTATTTATATAGTTAGATATGTAAGTATTTCTCATTTATAGAGAAGTATTTGGGGTAGCTTGACACTGTGTGTCCACTAATCCATTTTTTCCCATAGACACTATGAGGATGAAAAACTAGGTTTTTTCTATTTGATGAGTGAAATTTCATGACCCAAATCTAAATGAAAAAGAGGGAAGGTGATTAAAAAACCATAAGGATAAAGGTGGTTACATCTTGTTCTAGTATTTATTTCATACATAACATTTGTGTCTAACTTAAACCTAGCATTAACATAACTATCCTAGGTTGACATAATTATTTGAGGCTATAAAAGCACTTAATCCAAAATTTGGTGACTATTCTAGAATACACTTCCAATTTTTTTCCTATGTATTCTAAATCCATATCTATATTAGCATCAAAACCAACTATATTATTTATTTTTCATTTACATATATAACATAGTTTTACTTTCCATTTTTAGCATATCTCCACATAATATCAGTATATGTTCTAATTTTTATAATTAATTGGTCTACTATAGATCTATTTATCACACTTAAGATTATTCATTTATATGTTCCTAACACTATCTATCCAAATAGTATATTTATCAAATTTAAGGTTAAACATTTAGTGAACCCAATTTATATGAATGCATTTCTTTCTAATTCCTTGGTCTTTAGTCAACTAGGGTTTCAAACTGATACAATTTTTCATTTCCTCATATTATTTTTCATGTTTCTTAAGCATATCCCTAGATTAGAATGTGTGGCTATTGAACACATTGAGCTTACCCTCTTACCACCTAAGATGTCTCAAACCAATGAATAACCTAATCCCATGGTCCATGATGACACCCATGTTGAAAATGAGCAACATGTCGATGAACTTACCATAGAAGAAGATTTTGAAAATGAAAACCATGAATCTAATGAAACTAATTAGCATGACCAAATAGATCATGATAAAGTGCAAGCAATTTGCTTTTTTCATGACTATATTTGTCAAAACCCTGAATATCTTGATGAAATCCTAAAAACCATATTAAAAAATAAAATAAACAATGAAACATAGATGACCAAAAACTCCATTTATTGATCATTTTATTCAACTTATAATTCATCCCCATATAATAAAATCCCTCCCCTTTAACACATTACCACTTCATACTTATAATGGTGGCATGAGATATATATTCTAACCTTTATTTCTTGGAAACATTATTTTTGCATATAACATGAAATTACCAATTTTTTCAACTCAAATACCAATTCCAATGCCTATTAATACTCAAAATATGTTCACTTCCTCTTTGGTGAATACTCATCTAGTTAATATAAACCCTAATGGGTCTACAATTCAAACACTCCTTCAAGTTATAAATAACTTGGAGAACAAGGTTACAAACATTAAAAAAAATTATTTAAAGTTTCCTCATGCTATTGATTCCTAAGATGTACTGTATAAACATCTTACACTTGAGATATATCTACACCCTTTAGAAGCTAGTTTTTTTGCACCTAGGTGCCCATTTTATGATAACAAGGGTGATCCTGAGAAACATATTTGATATATATATGGGGAATTCTTAATTATTCCTCAAATTATAATATTTTAACTAAATTATTTTCAATGAGGCTTAAGGACTATGATTTGAGTTTGTTCTATGATTTACCTCTATAATCCATGAAAGCATTCAAACCTCTTTCAGATTAGTTTTTACAAAAATTCCCTAGTAATATCATCAAAAATATTTTGTATGCCTAAATTGCAAAAATAAAATAAGGAAAAAATGAACCTATCAATGAATACATCTTGAGTTAAAAGACAATGTTGGCTAAAATGACTAATCCTATGGGAGATGAATAAATTCAAGACATTTTTAAACAAAGTTTTCTTGATCATTTACATGGGTCCAATATCTTCAAAAAGTTTATATACTTGATGACTTGTGCAATGTTTTTTGGGACCTTGAAATGAAACTTATCCATTAAAAAAATGTAAGTATGTAAAAAACACACTGACTACATCTACATCCAATGCCAAGTTTACAATCAAACCAGGTTATAAGGTAAAACCTATTGAGCTTAAAATGAAAAAAATAACCATGGCTAATATAGTGTCATAGTATCCTAATTTGCTTATATATCTAATGTACCAAGGATATAATTTACACACTTACATGACTATCTCTATTCATGACCTCCACAACTATTAGAGTGACATCTTATATCTCTCCCTCATCCTATAGAGGTTCATATGAGTCATCCTCTATCCAAAGGATATGATGTGAATGCTTATTTTGATTATCACCATAGACTAGGGCATTCTATGAACATAAGGTTTTACCTTGAAGTATAAGATCCAAGACCTTATCAATGACCAAAATACTACATTTGATGGTCCTCCAAAGGAATCAGGTTGACAACCTAATGATCACCAAAAATAAAATATATTTAATATTCCTTTACAAGACTATTCTAAGAAATAACTAGAAGTGAAAATGGAGTATAATTCACCTCCTCCTCTATCACATTATGGGCATCATTAAATGGGATTATTGATACTTATACACATCATATACCTCATATGGTTTAGAGACATTCTATTACCTTTGATGATAGTGATATTAAGTATGATGCCTATGATATTCATTCTTTATTCATTTGTGCATACCTTTATAAGAAACCTATATATAGTGTTATGATTGATAATGGTGCAAGTGAAAACATTTTCACCATGACATTACTTACACACTTGGGCTATACTCACAATAAATTCTTAGTGAGAATGTCTTGCCTTTATAGGTGGGTCTCATACATGTGGTTAATATAATTTTAGTTATAACATACATAGGTGTCTTTGATATATTATTGGGATTCCCTTGGATACATACTGGTTGAGTAGTATCTTCTATAATGCATGGGTGTGTTAAGTACATTCATTATAATTGGGTAATTATAGTTTTTATAGTTCCATATGAACATCCTCTTGAATAAGATAAATTTATACCCTATTAGTTAGTTATCAAGCCTACTAATGCTAATGCACTAAAAAGGGTAAGAAATAGACAACCCCCTTTACTAAGTGGCCAATATTTGAGAGACCATTACATAAAATATCCATAGTGGGTTCCACATAATCCTCATCTGCTATGCACCATATTCATATATATATATATATCACCTCCACATGTTCATATTGTTTTTGTTCCAAATAAATCATAGAAAACTCAATAATGGGTTCCACAAAAATCTAATCCTATTACTCTTAGTATTTATTCATGACCATAGAGTCCCATTATACATACACAAAACATCCTAGATACTATAATGATAGATTTTTCACCTATACATGCTCATAAAAAATGTCACCAATTTATTACACTAGGTTCATAGTGGGGATATATCTATGAGCATATTTTAGATGAAATCATATGTAGTCTCTTCCAATATTCCAAAAATACCAAAAAAATAAAAAAAACCATTCAAAAATATAATTATATTTTGGATTTTGGGCATATACATATTCTATTGGATCCTTGAAATACATGTGTTAGTTCCATACTGATAGATGACATATTAGTTACTTATACATAAACATGTGTTTCACACTTCTATTTGAGTGTGATATATGCATACATAGAAACATGATCTATGCGCTCATTATTTTTGGGCTTCTACTCATGTCAGCAAAATGATGGGGGAATATACCTTCATTGATCATGATACTTCTAGGATATATCATTAAATTGTCACTTTACATTATTATGTTGAGCTAATATGTAATTACACATTCCTTTATCCATTCTTATATACTTTATAGTATACTTTATATGATATACACTTAACATTTTTTTGATAACACATTTGATCCATAGGCTACTATGATATTTTTATGTTGGTTGATTATGATTTCCTTTATGCAC
Source organism: Torreya grandis (assembly GCA_037957365.1). Lineage (NCBI taxonomy): Eukaryota > Viridiplantae > Streptophyta > Pinopsida > Cupressales > Taxaceae > Torreya > Torreya grandis. The sequence goes on along the minus strand of JARHVA010010477.1, from coordinate 75,755 downwards.
TTCCTTGAATGTCTTTCATTTCTATTGTCTTATTTATTGATCATTTAAATATGCTCTACTGATTGCATCCCTCATGCCTTTGTTTGCTTCTTTGGAATTTTAATATGGCATTTCTTGTTGTATGAAAATTTGAATATTTCATTATTTATTTTTTAGACATTTGACTAAGTCATGTACCTTTGATTGTGTGGTGTTTGAACATGCTCCTTGTTTTTGGTCTCCTTGGACCATTACTTTTTGACTTACTTTTGAGTGTTCTTGTGCATGTACCTTATTTACTTGTTGATATTGTATTGTTACCTAGACATTTCCAAGATATTTATCATGAGTATTAGAACTTGATGTGATCATATTCTATGTGATTAAATGATACACTTACCTAGACATGTTCTCCTATATGATACATGGTTTATTCATAATTATATGGTTATGTTATCCTTTTAAGGTGAGGTAACTATTGTCTATATTATTCCCTCACCTAAAAGGGGGGAATATTAGTTGAGGAATGTCATAGAGGCATGGGTTTCATAAATTTAAAGTTATATATTCAATGGGGGTATGTCATATAGGCATTAATTCCACACATTCATAGTCTCATATTCAGTGGGGGCATGTTATGTAACATGTTCTCCATACTTATTCAGTATGAAACATACCCAGATTATAGTGGGGCCATATTTAAAAAAAATATATCTACATTGGCACATATACAAATTTTAATATTTCTCAATGTATAGTGGGGGAATGTTATGGTAACATGTAACCCACACTTCTTCAAATTTCCTAATTAGACAAAGCACATAGTTATATGATTCAGATACACATTTGTGGTAGACTTATATTCATTAGTACCATTTTTATACATAATTTTAGAATGATACATATTTAATATGCACATGTTATGAAATGTTCTCCTAATATTGAAAAATACAAATTTATTTTAGATATAGAACACTTTCAAGGACTATCACCACCAACTAAGTTGGACTTTTATGAACTATATTTAGCCAATCTACTACATTAGTTAATTCAAATTTTTGGTATGGTTGAGATGATTAAATTACTCAATATTTCCAATTTTTTAGGTTGGACTTGATTATATCATTTGACCTCACCATTTTGATAGTGTGATTAGATTGAGTTCACTCACACTCACTAGGTTATAAATATGACTAGGTTACATGGTTGAGCTAGTCTCAATTTCTAGGTGGAAATTCATATTTTATCTAAGGTTAGGGATGTGCCCTCATATTTATATCTTTATATACTTATATATATGCACTTTAAATATTTATATATTTTTCCTAATCTCATTTTTAGTGATTCGTAATTATACATCTTTCAAATTATATTGTCAAAAGGTAAAATGGTTGCATCGATACATGTTTACTCCTAAACCTTACTCTATTTCAATTTAAATATTTTCAATACTTTAAATTTCATATTATATGCACTAATTATATATTATAACATGATCTTGGTTTTAGTTAGTCACCATCAAATCACTCAAGTTGGATTTAAGCAAAGACAAGGTGTGTTATACACACTGAGTTACACATTCCTTTGCTTTAAACAAGAAATTTCATTACTAGGTTAAAGGGGGGAATGTAAAAAATATTTATTAATTATGTATCACCTTAATATTGTACACTTATCAAACTCAAATCTTAGTTTTTCTTCTTAATTAAAGACTTTCCTACTTATGTAAGTCTCACATCTAATCTTCCTTATACCCCTTGGACTATCTCTTAGTCTGACTAGTCTTATGTTGATGACCCAGGCCTTCTATCTTTCCCAAAATACTTTAAAAATATTTATATTATATTACAAGTTTTGAGCATGTACCTATTTTCCCAATATTTAGACACTTACATCTTGAACAAATGCTTACATTGATGTAAATTTCCTTACCTAATGCAAATGTCTAGTGACCTAAAAGTCATTTAATTTTCAAATGAAACATATCTTAATGGTTGGACTAATTTATTTTATTTGATATATTGTCAATATTAATTAGCATGAATACAAGATAAATCCTCATTTATTACTGACCTGGAAACTTATTACGTACTCATGAGATAACTTACCAAAACCATTAAACCAATCATTTAAGTGAGCACATCTTCCCCATTTTATCCTATTTCCATATCAATCATATGGATAACATATATATAGGCTTTAATTACTAAAATATAATCCTAAGAACTATATTTAATAATTTATAAGCCAGGTCACCATTTTACTTGATTATCACATATTTCATTATTCACACAAAAGCCAACACATAGGGGAAAGCTACATGGGTATACGGATCTCTTATGAGTATTGTATATGTAGATAATGATCATTAAAAGAGGTATATTTTTGGTATTTCAACACCATGTACTCACTAACCCATTTGTCCCCATAGTCATTATGAGGATGACAAACTAGGGTTTTTCTATTTAACAAGGAGTAATAGTCCATGACTTAAATATGAATGCACCTAAGTAAATATGACTAAAAACCTTGAATCATACATGTGATTTCATAATATTCTAGTAGATATTACATACATGACACCTATGTCTAACCTAGACACTAGAATCAACACAAGTATCCCAAGATGATGTAAGTGTCTGAGGCTATATTGACACTTAAACTAGAATTTGATGGCTATTACAAAATAATCTTCCATCCTACTTCTTAACTATTTTATATATAGATTTTTATTAGGATCATAACCAACTAAGTATCTTATTTATTTGCCATTTCATATCCAACATAACTATACATTCCATTTTAGTATATCTTAACATAATAAATTTAGTATATGTTATATTTGAGGTTTGAAATTAATTAGCCTAATATAGATATGTTTATCACCTTTTTTATTATTCATTTATATATTATTATCCCTATCTATCCAAATAGGATCCTTATCTAATTTAGGGTTAAATAGGTTGTTGGTATATGTGGATGACCCATATTCCTAATAGCATGGTCAATAGATGGACCTGCATATTCGTCTATGATTTTTGATTTTTTAGTTTATAATATGGTTTTGATGATTTCATCAAGATATTAAAGGTTTTATGAATACACTCACAAAAAATTTAATTGGTTTCACTTGTTCATGATTTATTTTCTCATGTTTATTAGTTTCATTAGACTCATGGTTTTCATTATCATAATATTCTTCTATGATAACATTATAAGTATGTTTTTCATTCTCAACATTAGTAGCATAATTATCCATAGTATTAGGTTCCTTTTTTTAAACATATTAGGTGGTAGGATGGATCTAAATGTATTAAATAGGCACACCTCCCAATCTATAACTATGCCTAGGTTGTATGAAAAATAATATAAGTAAGAACTAAAAAAGTATGATAATTTGAAACCCTAGCTGACTACAAACCTTGATAATAAAAAAAAATTACATTCATATGAATCAAGTTCACCAAATTTTTAACCTTAAAATATATATTAAGGGGAAATCTAAGGTTAAAGGGGTAGAGATATCCTAGGGCACAAGGATGATAGACTCTCTCTAAAGCATGACAATTGTTTGTGAAACTTTGATAAAACATATACTAAATATATTATGCTAATATTATAAATATCCAAAGTAAGTTATTCTAGATATTAAAATGATAAGGAAAACAAGATAGTTAACTAATTATAATGTTAATATAGATATATATCTATAATAGGCAAAAAGTTGATAGGATCTACATTCTAAAATAGTCCCCTAATTCTATAAATTGTACATAAATAGCCACATATATTTTCATCAAACTAGGATGGTTGAATCCATGCTACTATCTGACTTGGATGTAAGTGTCTAGTATAAAATACATATTGAAAATAGATGTGTCTACTTATATTTTTATGTGTTATTCATCGACTTTGCTCTAGTGCATTCATATTTGGGTCATGGAATGTCACTCCTTGTCAAATAGAAAAAACATAGTTATTCATATTTATATTAGTTATGAGAAAAATTGATTAGTGGGCACATGGTTTCAAGATACCTCAAAGACCCAATTGTCAATGAACACTACCTACATAGCTAATACTCTGAAGAGAGCCTCATAATTATGTAGTTATCCCCTAAATGTTGGCTTGTACATGAATCATTCCATTCTTGATAAGTAAGTACAATAATGACCTATCTTATAACTTGGTAAATATATATCTTAGGATCCTCATTCAATACTTTAACCTTATAGATGTGTTGTGCCTATAACTTATATGGAAATAAGATAAAATAGGGAAGCTTTTATCACTTGAATGCTTGATAAAATGTTTTTATTACGTTTCCTTGTGAGTTGCTAGGTGTTTTTTGAGTATTTTCTAGGTGAGGAATGAATTAGGGTTGATATTTTAATTATACCAACCCTTTTTACAATATCTTGCATAAAATCACTGAGGCTAACCATAAGAATATGTTTCATTTGAAAATTGGATAACTTTAAGGCATTGAACACTTGCATTGATTTATGCATATGACTGAGACACAAGTGTCTAGGAAGCTATAAAATAAACACATATCTAAAACTTGCATAAATGTAAGATAATTAGGTTTATAACATTCTTGAAAAGATAGCAGGTTTGAGTTGTCAGAATAACATTGGTTAAATTAAGATATAAGTAATTAAACATAAAAACATCATGTATTTGAGCCTTTCATCAATGGGAAAGGTATATAAGCTAAAGGTACATGCATGATTTGCATTTTAAAAGTATACAAGACTGAGGTGCTATATAATTCAAAAATAGTGCCTACAATAAGGAGAAGCTCCAACTAATTCCATAATAGGAAATTTATAAGGCATTAAATTAAATTCTTGCAACAAGTTATATTAAGATTTATAACTGGAATAACTAGCATTAGTCATGGGTTGATTAAATATTATATTATTTGAATGGATGGAGGAAAATGATTGACATTATGGTTGTGGAAGCATCTCATCACTAGTGATTGGTTATAAAGATGATAATATTTATAATATATTATGTTTTGATGTTGGTTTTTGTAAATTAATATTATCTAAATTCATAAATACTAACATCATGATATCATCCCCCTTTTCAAAGTAAAAGTAAATATAAATATGAAAGTATTAAATAAAGAGTTATGGAATGACATTACACACTCCAAGACTTCATCATTTCATCCTCTTACACATTCCAACCTTATTCTTACATACTTAATATTCCTTAGTTATGAGGAGGAGGAACAATCCTTAGCCATTGTTATTTAACCAAGATCAATGGATCTCATCAATCAACCAAATTTTTAAATTAATGGCTTCCTTTCCATTCTAAATAAAAAATATTTTGTGAAACTATGTTTTGTTAAATTTTGAATCAAATATTTAACTCACATTCTCATCCATCCAATCTAATCATCCATTTTACAAGGCCAGTGTTACTAAATTATCTACGTGTCTTAACCCACCTTTACAACTACATCACATCTAAGCTCATCCTAATTAATAATGGGGATATAAAAGGTATAACAAGTCTTGTTTTTCAATTATAATTTCATTCATTTTGTCTTTATCAATATAAGGATACATGCTTATATTATTTAGATATTTCAATATTATTTTTATTTATACTAATGAAATACTAATCTTTATTTCAAAAATCAAATCATGTCCAAGGTCCAATAATCCCAACTCAAAATCAAATCCCACAACTTATCGATTAAGACTAATGAAATCACAACACCTATCCTTTCTCACATAAAATTTAAATCAAAAATCAAAATAAAACACAACCAAACATCAAACATCAAATCATAAAAGATTACATTAAAATTTAAATCAAATCTTAATCAAGCATAATAAAACCTAAATCAAAATTGAGATTAATCAATAAAATCCAAGTTAATTCAAATCTAAATCAATCCAAGATAAATATTATTTGAGTTGGATCTAAATCATATATAATCAAAAAATCAATCCAAATCCAAATCCAGTATGGACCCAATGGCATCCCACATAATATATCCAAGTCACCCACTTACTAATGATTGTCTAAGTCCTAATATCCCCCATAATCCCAATCTAGTTTTAACATCATCATCCCAACATCAAAATATGATCAACCAACTCTAATAGCTTAGACAATATGTATTCCACCTAACATCCCTTATAGATCCTTCATCTAATAATACAAGATATAACACTTATAAATCTAACTATTTTACATTGAAAAATAATCCATCCCTAGGGCCACAACAAATCCATCAAACCAAGCACATAATACCATTTACACTTAAAGTATGTTTTCATATACAAAAACAAGGTACTTACAAGTCTAAAAATCAACCATTAGAGTTATTTAAATATCCCCTTCTAAATAACAATCAAACTCCTCCACTTCCAAGTAAATGTCAGTAAAATCATTCAATTCTTGACCAATTCATCTTAGTGAACCTATTTTTGTTAAATCACCTATATTTATCCAATCCTAAACCATCATTGGCCTACCCATATTTTATTAAGGACCTATATTTGATGGGATAATCCTTGATGAACCATAAATTTACCAATCAACCATCTATGTTAAACCTATATTTAATGACATTAGCTTTTACCAATCACTCATCTTTGATGAACCACTAGTATTTGATGAAATCATATTTGACAACACAATCTTTTGTATACTAACCCATCTCCTATTAAATATCAACCTTACACCACCAAAAAACACATGCCTTAAGTGAAAATGATAATTTTATACTAAAAAAATCAAAATTCATTCCATATGGATAGGATAATCCTAGAAAAAATTAGCATCAACATCAACATCAAAATCCTATCAATTTGGAAAGAATTAATTTTTAAAAATTTTCCTCTTCATAGACAAATATCTCATCAATAATAATCCTACATGTTTACATGGAGTTAACATCGTGATTGTTTTATAAATTAGTAATTATCCTATAACAACCATAATCCTTTAAAACATGAACCACAATAGGAAAGGCCCCAGTCTTGATGAACAAGGCATCATCGAACCCATCTATGTACATGAACACAAAGTATCTCATGACATTAGATATTCCTTAACCCTAAAATTATTGAGGTGATATTATTTTTATCCCTATATTTGATTAAAGGGGTATATAAAAATAAAATGACACAAGGGCGATAATCATATATATAGCAAACCAATTAGATGCTAAACTCAGATATTAGCATATTTTGAATTCATAGAACTAATTTAGTTAAAATATGGAAAGTAAAAATAAGATATGAATGAAAATGACAAGAAAGTAATATATTTAGTTGTTTTTGATGTTGACATAGTGTTAGGTCTAAAATAGGCATAAAGAAAGCTAGTGGATAGTTCTATAATAGTCAGTAGATTCTAGATATTATGATAACAAATCTCTAAACACTAATGTCAGCCTCAGATGGTTGTATCAATCCTATTATGTGGGTTAGATGAAAGTGTATTTTATAGAATATGTGTCGGAAAATGATAAGACCATATGGATGATTATGGTTTTTGATTCACCTTTACTTTGGTGCATTTAGATCTAGGTCATGGACTATCTCTCCTTGTGAAATTAAAAAACCCTAGCTCTACATATTTATAATGACATTGGGAAAAAATGGGTTAGTGGGAACATGGTGTTGAGATTACCCTAAAGACCCCATTGTCATTAGGAACTACCTACATATCTAATACTTTAAAAGAGGACCTCAGATTCATGTAGTTATCCCCTACGTGTTGGATTATGTGTGAATCCTGCAATATTTGGAAATCAAGTACATTAGTGACCTATCTTATAATTTGGAAAATTGGGATTTTGGGATACTCTTTTAGTAATTCAGACTTTTAGATGTGTTTTACCTATTATTGGTATGTACATATAGAAGCTTTGTTTAATTAAATTCTTGATATAGTGCTTTTGATAAGTTGCCTTGATTTCTTTGGTCTTTTTCTAGGTTTTCCCCAGGTGAGGAATGAATGAAGGTTGATATTGTATTTATATCAATATATTTGTAGTAATAACTTACATTAAAGTACTTAGGCTAACCATTATGATATTATTCATTTGACAATTAGATGACTTGAGGACACTCGACAATTGTATTAGGTTAGGAGACTAATGTTAATGTTAGTGTTTGTCCTAAATGTTAGTGTCTAAAGAGTAGGAAAGTAGGTATAGGTTAAAATATTATAGATATGGCAGATAAGTACATTTTAAGCATTTTGAGCAAGATAGAAGACTTGGTTCATCAACATAAAATTAGTTTGACTAAGATACATAGGCCAAAGGGAACAAGATAAAACAAATGCCAAATTTATAAATTTGGGAAAGTTACATAATTGAGAGGAATAACCAATGTTCTAAGTTTTCCAAGTGTACAAGACTAAGGTGATATATAATCCATAAATAATGTCTACATTTCCCCCATATAATCTAGTAATGAAATTTTTATTTTAAAGGAAAGGAATGCATACTTGGGTATGTATGCACACCTTGTCTTTGCATGTGCCCAACTTGAGTGCTTTGTTGGTGACTGAATTGCAACCAATAACATGTTAAATTTTTTTATTAGTGCATATAATCTAGGATTGAAAGTACCTAAAAAAAGATTGAAATTTAAAGAGTAAGGTTTATGAGTACACTTGTGTGTCAATGTAACTACCTTGCATATTAACAAGCTATTTTTAAAAATATGTATCATTTTAAGGCTCTAAAAATGAAATTAGGACAAATATATATAAATATTGAAACTACATACATCCAAGGTGATAAAGATATATATTATAATCCTCATACCCCTAACCTTGGATAAAAGGTGAGTCTCCACCTGACAGTTGATATTAGCTCAACCATGCAACCTAATGATACTTAAAACTTGGTAAAGTTGGATGATACAATCAAGTCCAACATAAAAACTTGTCAAGATCATGTGATTTAATAACCTCAGCCATTCCAAATATTTAACCAACTAATACAATATATTAGCTCAATAAAGTATATAAAATTCCTCAGGGTATCTATACAAAAAAGTCTATGATATGGTAATAGTCCATAAAAGAGTTTTAAAGTCTAAAACTAATTTTTATTTTACAATATTAGGCACATTTTTTCATATCATATACACCTTAGATATGTATCACGATAAAAATTTGTATAATAGTGTTACCAATGTATAAAATTCTACCACAAATGTGAATATGAATCATAGAATTATGTGCTTTAGACAATTTGGAAAACTGCGTAAGTTTGGAGAACATGCTTCCAAATCATACCACCACTATATATGGAGAAATAAGAAAACTTATATAGGTACCAATGTGGACAACATTTTTTCTAAAACATGCCCACACTGAATCTAAAAAATAAAATAAGTACCATATATTTAATGATTGTGGAGAACATGCTTCCAAAGCATGCTCTGACTAAATATGAAACTATGATAAGTGTGGATAACATGCCTATATGACATGACCCCATTGATATGAACCCTAATTTATGGGAGATAAATATAATAAATGCTATTTAACTCACCTCAAAAGGATAATACAACTATATAATATGTGAATATAACCATGTAACATATATAAGGAACATGTCTAGGTAGATATAAAATTGAAGTGCTTAGAACCAATGTGATAACATTTATGCATAATATTTAAGATAAATATCATGTCAACATATAGATAATAACAATACAATATCAATAAAAAAATAAACTCACACACAAGAGCACTAAAAATCATGTCAAAATGAAATGGTCCAAGAAGACCGTAAATAAGGGGCATGTTCAAATGTCGCATAATTAAAGGGACTTGACTTAGTAATATGTCCATAAAATTAATAATTAAATATTCAAATTTATATGAAAAAAACCATGGAATATTAAAATTTCAAAGAAATCATACGTAGACACAAGATTCACAAGCAAATGAGCATATTCAAATGCTCAAACAAAGAAGAAAATAACAAGATAAGACACTCAAAGAAGTGCATAAAATAAAGTATAAGAAACTAACATAAACATTATCCTATGGATAAAATTTTTTAGGACAAATTTCAAGTGTATAACAAATTTATTACCATTTATAATATATAATCATGGATAAAGGCATGTGTAAGTACAATGAAATCTCAAAATGATAATGAAATGTGATCATTGAACCATATAGCCTATGTGTATCAAGATAAAATAATTAGACGCCCCAAATGTCTACATGACATGAGTAGAGGGAATTCTAAACATATGAAATATTAATATATCATGTATATGTGTATGCATATATCACATTCAATTATAAGTGTGACACACACGTTAATGTAGGAGTAACTAAATATGTCATCCATCAACATAGCACTAACACATAGATGTCAAGGATCTAGTAGAACATGTAGGTGGTAAAAATGTTTTTAGAGTTTTGAATATATATATATATATATATATATATATATATATATATATATATATATATATATGGAATTTTGTAATGGTTGAGACCTTTTATGTCTCCTAATGAGAGGTATCTAGTGTAGGATCACCACTATAAATTATGCATTGTATCCTTTTATTTAGAGATAAAAAATGGTTTGTATGGTGCCCTTGCATTATATGATATGAATAGTAAGATTTTGACCTCTTTATGTGATGTGGGAGAGATAGTTTTATCACTTTTTTTTAGATGTATATCTCTTAGGATTTTACTTAAACTCTTAGTAGCCTTTTGGTCACTTTTAGAATTAGTTTTTTAGATGTATTTTGTTTTAAATTTTCATTTGGATATGAAACCTTGTTTGGCACAACATTGTTATATGAGGATGAAAAAAATTATTCACACTATCATAATGTGGATTCTATGTATATGAGATCTTATTTTGTAATAAGGTTATCTTTTAATTTATAAAATGATGTTGTTTTTGTAACTCATGCATTACTTGGTCATGATATGTATTTTTTCTTTGAGAGATTCATAAATATAAATCCTAAGTATATTATATTGATAATTCATATGTGTAACATCAATGGATATGGGAAGGGTTGTTTAGTTACACTTTTGAAACTATAGGGTGGGCCATCGTATTCCATGGATAAATGATAGTCTAGACCTGGCTAGAGGGATGAGAGTTATCACCCTTATTAGGTTTAGGAGGATAATAACATACATTTTAAATATTTTATAAAGGAACACTCATGTGTAAAGATTCAATTATGTATTTTTTAATATCATGAAGGTTGATATCATTATCATTGTAATGTGCAACATTGATTGAAATTTCATGAAATACCATAAGATTTGAGGAATAATTTCACTCCCTGAGTGCTCCAAAGACAATGCAATATTTTCAACACTATAATTATTTTGAAAATAAAGAACACACTCATTCTTTTCAACATTTGCATCATGTGACACAAAAGGACTATTTCTATTAATTTTTAATTATACCGACAAAAGTGGAATGGATAAAATTTTCTCCAAAAATAATTTTTCTAAATTCCAAATAAATTGGATTGTTTCAAACCATTTGGGCATAGATCATTTCAAATAAATTAGGTTATTTTAAATAATGTGGAATTATACCCACTAAAGTGGAATGGAGATAATTTTATCCAAAAATATTTTGTTTATATTATAAATAAATTAGATTATTTCAAAGCATTTGGGCATATATCATTTTGAATAAATTGGGCTATTTAGAATAATTTAGACTTATACCCACTAAAGTGGAGTGGAAAAGATTTTCTCCAAAAATAAATTTTCTATATTCTAAATAAATTATAATATTTCAAATCATTTTTTCATAGATCATTTTGATTAAATTTGGATATTTCAAATAATTTGGACTTATACCCACTAAAGTGGAGTGGATAATATTTTTTCCATAAATATGTTTTCTATATTCCAACTAAATTAGACTATTTCAAACCATTTGGGCACAAATCATCTTGAATAGTTTGGATTATTTTTAACATGTGGCACCCTTATAGGACTTCAAATAAATTTATCCTTTGATATAGCTTCTATTACTAGGGTGCATGGCATCGTTTGACTAGCCCTCTACCTATGCCTTAATGAGATAGTCTTATAGGCTTGAAGTCTTGAATTATAATAATAAGTGGAATAATGAATGAAGTATTTAATTAATGAATTTTAGCTTTTGACATCACCACTAGATAAATCTCTAGCCTTTAGCACTCAAAAAAATGGTACCTTAAAGGTATCAAAAGGCCCCTCAAGGTATTTATAATACAAGGATGAGGAAGAGCACTCGTGCACAAGACAATCAATGTATTTAAAGATGAGGAATAACACTCATGCATAGACAGTAAAGATATTTAAATAGGCTGACAAAATTTCCCATATCAATTGAATTTGGTTTTATTGTTACGATTCACATAAATAAAGTCCCTACTAGGCCTAGTAAAATTTGTTACTATGGAATTTTTGCCTACTAATGCCCTTGCATGCATCATGTAGACAAAGGTAGGACAATATTATGAGCAACTAGGGTGGTTTAACATAGAAAAATGATAAATAGATTTCCTATTAAGTATAGGTTTTCATCTCAGAACCCTATTAGTAGAATGAAATAGAATAAGAAATAGGCCTAAAGGACAAATTATGGATGAAAACATAATAATCAATTAGTTCATCTACTAATAAAATCTCATTTGGTATTTCCCAAGGTTTCTTAGTCATAAAATATATGTGAGGTTTGATGGATAACCATTAAATTTTGGAACCAAGGAAACATAGGGACTAAAACTACATTTTCATTAGTTTTTTAAGGTTTGCATGAGTCTAAGGTAACTGACTTGGCATCGACACAAAATTTTAATGAGAGAGAGACTTGATAATTGTTTGTTGTTCATTGGGGAGATCTTCATGAGTAGGTGTCAATATACTAATGGATTAACTTAGGAAATTTCAAGATAAAATGATGGACTATCCACTTGAAAGGGGATTAAATTTGCAACTTAGACCTGATTTAATACTTTCAAGGTATCTCCAATTATAAATAAAATTTAACTTAATGAGATCAAATAATTACTAAAATAAAATTGATAAATTTGAAATAAATTGGACTACATTTAAAATAATTTATAATTGATTTGTGTGAATTGATGATAATGTTTATTACTATAATTATATTTTATAATCAATAAATACACTTAAAAGAATCATATGACGAAGTTATATCTTTTTAAATAATTGTTCACAACTGTCGGCATGGATTTTTTTATTTTTTCCAAGAATGTGATGA
>JARHVA010010477.1:0-57500 GCA_037957365.1 Torreya grandis | reverse complement strand
GGTAAGTAGACAAAATTTATGCCCCTTGTTCATGTTTTTATTTCAACATTTTATTTATTCAAATGACCAAGATATCTCTATATATTAACCCAAACATTTCAAGGTTATCATAGCTATTCAAATGAAACCCAAATGTTTCACAGTAAGGATAAAAATTATTTTTTGTCAATTCCATTTTACTGGGTGTAAATTTATTGAAATTAGTTATAGCATGATGGAGAACTCCCTATTCTTGATTTCATACTTCTAGTTATAATTGTAGGGTATTTTCAAGTTCATTATTATAATAGGCAAGGATTATTCCAATCCTAGAAAATTATTTTCCCTATCTAATGCTAAATAAATAAACATTTATATGCATATTTGATGGACTAAACAACTCAAAATACCAATCATCAAGAGAAATTTTGTCTCCACCATAAAATGGAAGATGGTGATGTGGATTTAATTTTAGTTTTTGAAGTTTAAATAGTACTATATCCATTTTTTTAAGAGTGAATATTTCTTCTAAATTTTAATTATGGGAATTCCTTTCTCATTTTAAGACATTCTAAAAAACAATTGAAATGATTTAAATATTGATCTTTTTAAAAATGTAACTTGCAAAGTGCATCAGTTAATAAAATTGTTTGTGATTAATTATATATCAACAAATGTGAATTCTAAACTACAATATAAAATACATATTAAATATTCATAATATATACACTAACTCATATTTAAATTAATTATGTATTACCAAATCCCCAAGGGTTAGCTCGAGTGGATAGGATAAATGACTTCAGTCACTTAAGTCTCGAGTTTAATTCTTGTCAAACACCCTATGATACATTAAGGATTAGGGGTAGATGTGAAGTCTTGAAGAACCAAGAGTAGGTCTACCTTCATTAATGAAGGGTCCTCCTTGAATCCTTGGATATCAAAAAAATGTATGACCAAACCAAAAATAAATTATATGTAGAGAGATGTAACAATAATTCAAATGGGATGACCTAAAAGTTGACTATACATTTATAACATATCAGGCACCAACCAACATAATTTTATGGGTAAAGGAATCTAAAAATATTTGTTTAAAATGAGAAAGATGAGGGGGAAGTATTTTTCTAATATGTTTTGAAATTCCCATCAATAGGTTCCTTTAAGGTATTTCCTAGGAGATACCTTTCAAACATGCACAAGAGAAAAAAATTTCTTCAAGGTGTCTCCTAGGAGATACCTTTAAGTTAACCATGAAGGTATTACAAGTGTATTTTAGGGTCATTGAAGGAATTTCCTAGGAGACACCTTGAATGCCATTGTCATACATTCAATTTTATGTTGAATTTATCTATCATTAGATACCTTCAAACATGAGCAGAATTTTCTTTCACCTTAAAAGCAATACTAGGTGATAACTTGAAGGATATTATAATACCTATAGGGGTATCTTTGAGTATATCCTAGGAGATACATTCAAGTTACCAATGAATGTATTTCAATTTCTTTAAAGGAATCTCTTATAAGATATATTGAAGGGCATTATCATGCATTCAAGGGGATATTAAAGGTATCTCCCATGAATTAATAATAATTTCAAATGTGATTTTTTATGAAATATAAAACTAGGCTCCTATGTGACCCATAGTGCATGTAAATAGTTCCCATTACCATGTCTATGAGATATGAAATCATATAAAAGTGACCACCAATAGGCCACTTATCCTTATTTAAAACCTATTGTCATACCATAAAGCTAATTATTTCCCCTAAGAAAATATCTAAGGCCAAGGTTATCAACATATCCATAAGTGGAACCCATTCTAGGTGAAAAAAATGGATACTTATGAAACCATAAAGTTTGTTTAGGAGGGTCATCCTAATGCAAACCCTCATCTTGAACTCAGTGATATGTACAGGGTTCTTCTCCTTTAGGATAATAATTTTATCAGTGATAAGCTAGGTTAGACCATAGATATCCACATGATAAGACATCCTATATGGCATGCACAATAGGACAGGGTGGTCAAATTTAAATTGAATGAAGGTGACTAGCTCATAGACATTAAAAAGTAATGGTGCATAAACTAGAAATCAATGTAGGAGATCTCAAATATTTACATTGAGCCCTAAACAAAGTTCACATCATTTAATCATTCAAGCTTGAGTATACTTTAGATTCAATAAATCTTAAGAGCCTTAACCACTATCACAATGAATTACAACTTGAGAGATTTATCTAAGTGAAGAAACACCATTATCAAAAGCTAATATATCAGTACTTAGCATAGTTACCAGGGCATCATCTTCTAAGAATTATAGGATAGCCCTATCACCATCTAGGTTCTCAATCAAGGACTCTACAAAATACCTTGATACTATGTTTGAGCCTCATTCATGGAGCATTATTAAAATTATTTAACGTTATGGGAAGTAGTCAAGGATGTTGATATGTTTTTCACTAGAAGAAGACATAATAAATAAGGATAAGAAACTAATAAAAGACCTATTCCTACTCAAATACCAAGCCCTACACTATGCCAATATAGAACTAGAAGTTATGTCATTCATCAATTTACTATGGGATCTATTCTTTGAAAAAAGAATCATGGATAGAGGTTATCTGTATTACAGAGACAATAACATTATTATTGCATAAATATTTGAATAAACATTTAATAGGTATTTAAGTTTGCCTATTTTATAGGTTACATATGATTTACATATTGTATTTACATGGAAAAAGGTAAACCATCTAGAGTGATCTCTTTCAAAATGACTACTACCTGGGGAAAGATTCACCTTAAAAGCACATGCCAAGAGCCCAATCCCCATTACCATTTTTAGAATGGGAATCCACATAGGGATGACACTACTATATAGGATATTTGGTCATTATAGTATCTACTATGTATAATTAGAATGGGTTACCCTTATATACCTTTTGAATACCTCAGAGCATACCTACACATTGGGGAAATTATTAATGCATGTATATAAGAGAAAATTTTGGAGAAGGACAACTAGCCATTGGGGAGTAATTTCTATATGATGTCTTATCTAATAAATTCAATCATGGGCACTATGTATAGGACTAATGGATTCCTATGGGATCCTAATGATGAGTTCATACAAAATAGGATATGTGATTACTATATCTCTAGGCATATTTATTCACATGTGAGGAACTTAATCAAGATTTTCAAATACCTTTATCATTAGGTACAGACATATGTTCATGATGATAAATTGACAAGAATTTCCTAAATCATAACCTAGACACTAGGTAATAACATTGGGTATTACTAGCTATATCTATATTTCATGGTAATTATGGTGGTAGGGCATAAATTAGATCCTCTTTAGATTCTAAAGTTTGTTATAGACAAGGTGTCTAAGTAGGAAATTGCTCATCAAATTTGGAATAACATAGATGAATATCTTACAAAAAATAAGAAGGCCACATTCCATGGGTCTCATATAACCATTGGGTGAATGTAGTAAACCATTAATAGATAGTTTGAAGAGGTTGATAATGCCAGGAATGCCTATACATTTCCCACCCTACCTAACAAATTAGGACCCTGATAAAAAGGTTCAAAATAAAATTCACACCCTCAGCCTTGAATACAAAATGAGCCAATTGATCATGAATTTCTCTGATTGAATTCCAAAGATGAAAATAAAGGTCAGAGAAAGGGCTACCAATGTAGGGCTAAATGAGGACTTACTAAGAGTAATTCAAGTAGAACCATACTTGACACTCGATGAAGCAATGTTCTAAATTCCACCTCTTAGAGAATGGAGATCCTTAGATTTTTAGAGTGGGATGACATCAAAATATCCAAAATGTGAGGGGCTTTATCTATAGCAAGATCTAAGATAGCCTCAAGACCAATAGTAGTTGGTAGTTGATGCACCACTCAGTGGATAAAAATAAGAATAAGTTGAGGAATAAATACCTCCCTTAACACAAAAACAAGCAAAAGTTCTCCCAGTTCAACCCTCAATAGTTAAAATGATTAAGGTCAAGTAAGAGTTAGCTAAGGATCTAACTATATTTGAAGATAGTGCACAATTAGAAGTATAAGTGAAATCATTGATGGAATTTAGGGTTATAATCTTGGATTCCTTAGATGAAGAAGAAATAGTGGCTACTTTAGCCTCCATGCTAACCACTATTCCCT
This sequence comes from Torreya grandis, assembly GCA_037957365.1. Lineage (NCBI taxonomy): Eukaryota > Viridiplantae > Streptophyta > Pinopsida > Cupressales > Taxaceae > Torreya > Torreya grandis. The sequence goes on along the minus strand of JARHVA010010477.1, from coordinate 53,334 downwards.
CTTCTCTTCCATCATAGTATACAGTTCCATAGGTAGGGAAAATAAAAAAGACATAACATAGGAATCCTTTTATATCATGATGTCGATATTTAATATATAAAAAATGTTAATATATTTGAATTTAGTAAGGATTTTAAAAGATATAATAATTAAATGAATGAAATTATGTAGAGAAAATATTTGTCAAGTAAACTTTGTATGTTAGATTTTAACATGTAAAGGACATTAACTTAGCATGAAAAGGGAGTATACCAGATATTAAACTGATAAGAATATATACTAAACTTGACCAAGGAGTAGGAGTTTCTACATCCCAACCTCACCAGTACTTGAATTAATATATAACACCTACAATAAACCTTACCTATATACCAGAGCATCTTAATGAAAATAGATACTACACTTGACCAAGGAGTAGGAGTTTCTACATCCCAACCTCACCAGTACTTGAATTAATATATAACACCTACAAAGCATGTTTCATAGAGAGAAGAAATTATTATTTTAAGGTATAATAATAACTAATACCAATTTGATAAAATTAATAGAGTATAAAAACAAGAACTAAAACAAGAAAATAAACCCAGAACTTAGATAGCTACTGCAATCTTGAAAATAAGAATTTTATTGATCTTCTTTTTTCTTTCTTACAATGCTACTAATGTGGCTGCTACATACTCTACTTCAGCTGATGAAAGTGTCACTATAGGTTGCTTTTTGGATGCCCATGTGACCACACCTATGCCTAAAAGAAAGGCATGTCAGAAGTACTCTTCCTGTCATCAACGGTACCTGCAAAATCACTATTAGTAAAACCAATCAAACTAAAATCGTTAGTTGTGGAATATAAAATTCCATATTATGTAGTTCTTGCCACATATCTCAATATCCTTTTTCCAACTTGTCAATGTGAGTCTTTCAGTGACTCCATGAATCTTGAGATTAAACTAACCCCATACATGATATCTGGTCTTGTAGCTATAAGATACATCAAACTACCAACTAGTCTTTTGAATGTTGTAGAATCAACATTAGACCCTTGGTCTTCTTTGCTAAGTTTGGTCCCTGTAGCAACTGGTGTAGGTGCGGGTTTACAATTCAGCATCTTAAATCTCCTTAACACATCCTTTACATATTTAGTTTGACAAATAAATATTCCCTTCTCTGATTGTACAACTTCTATGCCCAAAAAATACTTCATTAATCCCAAATCTGTCATTTCAAATTATTTCTTCATTGCTGATTTAAAAGTGTCTATAGAAAAATTTCTAGTGAAAATCAAATCATCAACATACAAACACACAATCAAAATCTAACCTTCTTTGTTTATTTTTGTGTACAAAGTAGGCTCACTATTGCTTCTGTTGAATCCATTGTTTATCATATATGAATCAATCCTGCTATACCATGTTCTTGGTGCTTGCTTGAGACCATAAAGGGCCTTCTTCAATCTATAGACTTTTTCTTCATGTCCTTGCACTTCATAACCTATGGACTATTTCACATACACTTCTTCATCTAGGAAACCATTCAAGAAAGCTGATTTTACATCCATTTGATATACATACCAATTATTTTGAGCAGCTATTAATAAAATCATTCTAAAAGTATCCAATCTAGCAACTGGAGCAAATGTTTCATTATAGTCAATTCCATGTTCTTGTGCAAAACCTTTTGCTACTACCCTTGTCTTGTGCTTTTCAACATTTCCATCTACATCAAATTTAGTCTCATAAACCCATTTGACTCCTATACAATCCTTACCTTCAGGTAGATTAGTTAGATCCCATGTTTGATTTCTTTTAATGGCATTCATCTCTTCATCCATTGCTTTTATCCAATGTTCCTCATTAACTGCTTCTTCATAATACATAGGATCATGAGTGAAAAGAGCAAAATTTGAAACCAAATCTAATTTCTCTTCTTCTTGATTAGAAATCTCATTCAAGTTTCTCATTTTCTTACCTTTAATTCTTGATCTTAAAGTAGCAAGAGTTGGATCTGATTCATCACTTACTTGTGAATTTGGAGTAGGGTGACATGCATGACTAGATGATTCACCTTATTCATACCTCCTAGGTGTTCTTATTGGAGTGCTTGTTCCTGCTTGTGGAGAGGATTGATCTCCTTGAAAATTTTGTTCTTCAGATTCTTCTTCAATTTGTGGAATTGGTGCTCCAATTGTGATGGTACTACCATCTCATGCTTCTTCTTCCTTAAATTCAACATCTCTGCTAATAATCACTTGCTTTGAAATAGGGTTATACAACTTATAAGCCTTTGATTCTTCACTATAGCCAATAAAAATGCATTTCTCACCTCTATAAAAAAAATTTCTTCTCAATTTAGATGGTATAAGAGAATATGAAATATAACCAAAATTCTAAAATGATGTACACTATGTTTCTTACCACTCCACGCTTCTTGTGGAATTCGATCTCTGACACTCTTTATTGGGCTTCTATTCAGAATATATACTGTACATGCTATTGTTTCTACCCAATATTCATTTGACAAGTGTTTGGCCTTCAACATGCTTCTAGCCATCTCCATGATTGATCTATTCTTTCTTTCTACTACACCATTCTACTGTGGTGTGTACCTTGTAGTCAATTGCCTCTTGATGCCATGATATCTGCAAAAAATCTTGAAATTGATTAGACATCTTTTCACCTAGCCTAATAGAAAATTGAATGAATGTAGGATTATTACACTCCCACATTTACAACCTTACTTATCATCCAACAAACTCACATATAGATTTAGAGCTCTATTGCTTGCTTAATGGTGTAGAACCTTAACAAATTATAACCCTTTCTATTTATAATTGTAAGTTGGGACCTTCCCCTTAAAGAAATAAATTTAATATCATGTGATTCATTGAACCACATATCAGATAATTTTGGTGGTTCAATGGTTTGTCTTTGTGATTTACCCTAAAATGAAAAGAATGAATTCACCATTTTTTAAAATACAACTTGAAATAAAACTATTTTTTATTCATAAAAAGAATATAGTTAAATTTACATAGTTAAACTATTTGTGTAAGTTATCAATTCATTGTTATTGCAACACGGGTCAGCCCTGGTGATGTTTGACCTTAGTAGGTAGAAAACACCTACTAAGGTAATCTATAAATTAGCTTTCATATATTTAATTCATAATACATATATAGCTATTTTAATTTTTAGATCAATTCAATAGAGGATAACTAACAAGATCTTATATTATATTCACAAAATTGGTGGGTAGAACTGCCTATTTTTCTTCTCTTTTTAATTTGACCTAATTATCCACAATGGCCAAATAATAATGGTTTAGTCATCTTCCCTTTATTGGATGATCCTACTACTACGTTTAAACCATAGTAACTAGTAGTTGCTTTAAAGGTATAAGGAATGTCGGAGAATCAATTAGAATATTGTTGTTACAAAGAGGAGTGATAAGGAGTTATAATAAGAGATGTTTCTAATCCTACAAGCACTCAAGGCCAAAGAACCTATTATAGGTAACTCATATGGTAAGGGCCCCTTGCTCATAGCTCCATTGATTTTTTCCCCTCTTATGTATTTACCTACACTTTTAATCACACTTGGCCCTATTGTCTCCACATTTGTTTTATCAGTGAATAGTCTCAACAAGTCTATTATTCTTAGACCCATGATCATGAGTTTGCCTACAACCATAGATCCAATTCCCTCTTACACTTATATAATTTATATCCCCATAGTTTCCATCCCTTATATTTCCCTTCCATTAACATATATTTAATCAACATTAGCCTTCTCCATCACAAAAATTACTCAATACATGCCTTCAACTACAACCCATTCTACCTAGTTGGGTTCATCATTGACTTCTTCCACTTCCACCATAGTAACCATAGTGGTAACAACTAATAAAACACCTAGGATGTATCCAGTCTATGTGGTTCATCTAAATCCATATATATGGGAACATAGACTAGGCAAAGATTATTTGGCCTATAATTCTTAATCCTCTCACATCTAATGAGAAAGAACCTAAAGAGAATGATCAACTGTAATAATTTCCCTTTGATACCTTGAAGCTCACACTTATAGATTAGGTTAAGGAAATCAAAGGCTCAACCTCTAAGAGGCCCAATATGAATTTTATAGAATTGCCAACAATGATCTCCTTGTTTGATAAAGCCACTTCATTAGTATAGAGGGTGATAAAGAAGAAGATAAAATATAACTTGGGTAGGATACTAATCATGGAAGAGAGGGAGGAAGTATACTCCTTAGGGAAAAGACAAAATAGGTAAAAGGGTTAGTCCACTTACATAGATGACTTGAAAACATATATGGAGACCCACATAGAAGCTATCATGTCCATACATTAAGGAGCTAAAATAGCTAGGAAAGAGATTGACGAAGAGTTATAAACACTTAGAGAGCAACAAAAAGTAATTTGGGTTCCCTAGGGAATTGAACATGATGTACAAGACACTTCTCTTAGATTGTATGAAACCCTTGATTCCATTCATTATTTAATATTTATCTTGGCTCCACATGTTAATAACATAACTAAATTATCATGACCCTTGAGAAAGATGAAAATAAGTTGAATTTACTAGTGATTTATACACCCAATAAGGTTTCAACCATCTATATTTTATAAATCCATTGGAGGCCTAAAATTCCTTGAACTTAGCATTAATAAGGACCCAAGAGTCTTGAGACTAGGTTCTATCTTTGGAGGCATTAGTTAATAAATTGGTTGAATAAGAGAAAGAGGCTAAACAAATTTTGTCAAGACTAGAGTTAGCTACTGTTTGAGATAACCAAATAAGGTTGGTGATGAGATCTACATTTGACCATATGATCAAACAAGAATCTGAGAGTTTCAAATAGATCCTACAAGGTCCGAGCCTTAAAAACATATAGCCTAAGTTAAACACAATAAGGAAGAAAGCCACCAAGGATTCAGAGTCAATTTTAAAGTGACCAAGGTAGAGAACAATAAGATAATCAACAATATTAGTAGGTTAATTAGACCATCTATTTTAGATATAGTTATAATCAAAGCATAGCATGCTAAGGTCTACAATTATTATCAAGACTTAGAGGAAAATAAAAAAGCTATTTAGCAAGCTCAATCTGCTATTTCTACCTTGACAACTCCACTAACTCCACCAAAAATAATAACTTCCATGTCGATGTCAACTTAGACTACTATAACTATGGTAAATATAGTTCAAACATATTATGCTTATTCAAGTTCACTTCTAGTCACTATGATAGCTACTACCAATTTTACTATAGTTCCCATAGTAGTCTTAAGATTAGCTACTACCAATTTTACTATAGTTCCCATAGTAGTCTTAAGATAAGTCAAACAATAGCCAATTTATATTGGCTAATTTTGTATTGATTTAAATCTAATTGATGTAACTAAATAATAAAGTCTTAGTTGCATTTATATATTATAATTAAATTGACTTTTGAGAAGCATGCTTAAATTGTATGCCTAAGATCTTTGTAATTCTTCGTTATGTAACTCAGACTTATCTTATGGTCTGTTGATATGTAACAAAAATGTTCTAGTCTTGGAGGATGAGGCGACATCTTCCCTAAGATCTATATATATGAGTTATAACCCTCTTTCAAAGGGTCAAATTTTTGAATGGAATACATGAATAAATCAAGAATCTTGATTGTTGTGTAACTGTGTTTGTTTTGCCTTATTCCCCTTTTATGTTCATGAATTTGAAGTTTCTCTATTTTGTAATTGATTTAATAATTCTAATGTGTGAAATCTCTATAGAGGAATTTAATTGTTGTGTTTATGAATGATAGATTCTATATGTGGTATAACTACTAAAGATTGATATGTACATTTATTTGTATAGCTAGTAAAGGTTGAATCATTATTCTAAAGTGTGTAGAAGTCTCTCAATTGATACAATATTATATAAGTAATAACTAACTTATATAAATTTTTGGTCTGAGATGTAACCTTTGGTATAAAGGTATAAAAAATAACCTTGAAAATAGAAACCTTCAGTTGAGACCTAAAAGTACCCTGTATCTGATTACCCAAACTCCCAGCCATGTTTATTTGTAAGTGATAAATAACTATAAACAAAAAACATTAATCTTTGAGATACTTGTCCACTAAAGAGATAGATTGAGAAGCTCTTGTTTAAGGACATAGAATCCTTTTCTACCTTACCCTTCCATTTTTTAAAATTTTCTTTGAGACCTACCTGCCATATATTAGTATTTCAGCCATCTAAATCACTTGATGATTTTATTTTTTATTATTAATCACACATCCTCCCAAAAAATTAGTTAAATAAACCACTAGATTAACCTATTATTACACCACTTAGTTATTCAAACTGCATACCTAAAACTCGTGCCCTAGATTGGAACTTAGTTCCACAGATATCCCAATGCAAACACCCATCCTAAACCTAATGATATGTATGGGGTTCATCTCCTTTGGGAGGATAATTTCATCATTGATAAGCCACTTAATGTTTTGTTGATTGAATTATTTTGTTTCCATCCTACTACCCTATGAAAATTGTGAGTAGCATATGCAACTAGTAAAGATAAGTACCTTTATAATGCATCTCCTAAGATGTAGGCCACAATGGTCTTGTGATTCAAATGGTTTCAGAAGTTATCCCTCATCACCTTGTCAATGAAGTAGAGATCCCATAGCTAGTCTATGTATGGCATCACTTCAATCTTGGCTACTACAAAGTCTAGTTTTGTCACTTGAAAGGAAGTAGGTCTAAAACCAACTGCCTTTATGCTAGAAATAAGTTCTCATGGGAGTGGGAATCAACTACATCAATTCCATCCCATATATTTGAATACTTTAGCATATTGATCATTGAAAATAGTGGTATTAAACTTATTATTAGTGTACTTGGTAGTGTCGTTAATTGAAAACTGAGATGGTGGTGAGAATCAATAATGGATTAAATATGTTGAAGCATAGAATGCCTTTTAGAAGGATTTTCTCTCAAATTTTCCAAATTTTTTTTTCCAAATAGTATCCTTCTAATGGATATTCTCTAAAATACAAGCTTCTCATGAAAATTTTCTAATGTGTAAATTCCTAACATAAAATCATCCAATGATAAAACCTAAAGATAATGTTTTCAAAGAACAAGTTCCTAATACAAAATATCCCCTAGATTAAGACTGTGAAGAGAGTTACCATTTGAAAAACTTTCCAAAGTAATTATTTCCACCACAAAATTGCCAAAAGGAAATTACCAAAGTAAAGCTTCCTTGGACTAAACTTTCTAAAATAATTCTTCTAATATGAAATTTATCAATGAGAAACCTTTCATCATAAAAAATGTAGATATAAATCTCCAAGAGTGAAACCTTCCATAGAGAAAGTTTCTAACGTGAATTTTTTTGACATAGAGTATCTAAGAGAGTTGTATAAGGTAGATAACCCATGCATCATTTTTTATGAAACAAGGTTATTTTAATAGTATTAGATCTGAATAATTCTTGCATTATCTGAATGGGACTTTGAAGTTATCTCTTAGTAGATAACTTCAACATGCACACAAGTGGAATTTTCCTTTACCTTGAAGTTCCTTGTAATATCTTCAAGGTATATCCTAGGAGATACATTAAAGTTACCCATGAAGGTATTACAAGGCCCTTAAAGGAATCTCCTAGTAGATACCTCAAGTTTGAACTTGCCTAGTGTTATTGAGGTGTATAAGGGATTTAATGAGTAAATAGGTGTTTCAATTAAAGAAGGTAGTTATCAATACAGTTATTATTGTGTATAAGGTTTCCTTAATGGGCTATTCTAAAAATGTTTAGTGATATTAGTGTCCCACTTAGTGGGTAGTTTCCATATAAGTAGTTTATTTATAAAATTGAATTCATTAAGGTGCTTGAGCCATGTTAATTCTCATGGGATCAGGCCACTAAGTTGGTTGACATTGAGATGAAGGAGATTAAGATAGGTAAAATTAACAAGATAAGTGAGAATGGGTCATGTGAATTAGTTTTTAGAAATATATAATTACATAAGAAAGGGAAGTCATTTGCAAAGATCTTTTGGGATTTGCCTAAAAGGCTATTACTAGAGACATATAATTAATTCATGCTACTATAGTAGCTCAAGCTACCAGGGAATCCTACTTCTAGATTCATTCCAACAAGATTAATTCTCAACACTTCCCATTATCATTGTGCCAACATTAAATTCCCACAAAGTTGTAGATGAAGTTAACCTATGCTATCATTCCCAAACTACCATGTGAAGAGGGATTTGTTTGGGTATTTCAATTCATTTTTCTTCTTGCTGAGGCATTTAATGTTATCTTCTATAAACTTTGGGATGGGGGTGGTGCAGTGGTATGGAATTGACCACATTAGAAATACCTCAAATAACACCAAACTCAACATGCCAATGTTTCCCATGGCTTAGATTAGTTTGGCTTATTTATCTTGGCTTGGCTTGTTACAGGAGGATATCAATAGCCTATAGTGGCTTCAAATATAGGCTAATACAAAAGGGATTTACTAATTACCTACATTAGAATTTGATCCTCCCACATAATTTTCCATGACTTTTTTCACCACCAGTAGATGAATGATTATTATCAGTGAGATGTGAGGATTCATAACTATACCTTATTATCTAAGTATACCCCTTCATTTTCACCTTCACAAGCCAATATATACACTTGTTTATTATTTTTTAAGGAACATGTAGAAAAACAAGAGAGGTAAAACCTAAAGACTCTACCTCCCTAGTAAACATGGAATCTAGACCATTTCCATTTCCATTCCTGATGTGAAATCTCTCGATGTGAAACTTCTTAGGTGAAATGTTTCAAAATGGAAGTTCCTAATATAAATCTACTGATGAGAAAACCTTCCTAGGAGATACCTTTTGAACATGCAAAAGAGTGGATTTCTCCTTCAAGGTATATCTTTGGAGATACTTTAAAGCTAACCTTAAGGAGATAATTTCAAGTTACCCATTAAGGTATTACAAGTCCCTTGAAGGAATGTCCTAGTAGATAACTTGAGGTTGAACTTGCCCAATGTTATTGTGGTGTATAAAGCATTCAATGAGTAAATAGTTGTTTCAATAAAAGAAGGTAGTTATAAATACATTGATTATTGTAAATAAGGTCTTATGTATATCTTATTGAGGTGTCAAGGTGTCTTATTCCAAGATTCAATGTGAAACCCATCAGAATTATAAACCTCATAAGATCATCAAGAGAGATTTGAATAAGGTAGATCCTTCATTGCATCATTTTGTATTAAACAAAAATTAAACTCAAGGGCATTACCATACCTTTAAGGAAATACAAGGCCCTTAAAGGAATCTCTTAGGAGATAATTTTAAGGGCATTGTCATACATTGAAGGGAACATTATCCTACATGCACACAAGTGGAATTTTTAATGACCTTGAAGGCACTATTAGATCCTTCATTGCATCATTTTGTATTAAATAAGAATCACACTCAAGGGGCTTGCCATATGTTCAATTAATTATAAGGCACTTGAAGGAATATCCTAGGAGATACTTTAAAGGTCATCATCATACATTGAAGGGAATGTTGAAAGTGTGTCCTAGGAGATACCTTCAACATGCATACAAGTGGAATTTTTGTTGACCCTAAAGGCACTAATAGATGATAACTTGAAGGACCTTGTATTACCTTCAAGGTATCTCTTAGGATATACCTTTCAAACATACACAAGAGTGGATTTATACTTCATGGTATCTCCTAGGAGATACCTTTAATTTACCCATGAAGGTATTAGAAGGCCCTTAAAAGAATATCTTAGTAAACACCTCAAGATTAAACTTTCCCAACATTATTAATGTATATAAGGGATTCAATGAGTAAATAGGTGTTTCAATCAAATAATATAATTATCAATACATTGAATATTGTGTATAAGGTCTATTAAGATATACCTTAAATGTCCCCCTTGAATGTATGGCAATACCCTTAGAGGTGTCTACTATAAGATTCTTCAAGGGCCTTATAATAACTTCATGGGTAAATTGAAGGAATTACAAGGCCCTTGAAGGATTCTCTTAGGAGATAATTCAAAGGTCATTTCCATAAATTAAATGGAATGTTGAAGTTATCTCTTAAGATATAACTTCAACATGCATGAGTGGAATTTTACTTTACCTAGAAGGCACTACTAGGTGATATTTTTAAGGCCCTTAAAATACATTAAAGGTATATCTTAGGATATACCTTTCTAACATGTACAAGAGTGGATTTATCCTTCAATATATCTCCTAAAAGATACCCTAAATTTATCCATTAAGGTATTAATTTCAGACATTTTTATTTTTAAAAGAACTCAATGCCAACTTAGCCTCATTTGAGATGTAATAGTGTCACATACACTGGTCACTCAACCATATAAATTTTTGATCTTTGTCATGCATCTTTTAGACTTTGAAAATTCTCATGACCCAACAACCTAGTGAAAGTCTACCACTTGGCACCCAGTCATGGCCTTCCAAGTATCTTATTGATTTCTAAAGTCTCATGACCCCATGATCCTATCACATTATACCACTTGGTACCCATTCATGGCATTTCAATTCCAAGGAAGATCTATAAAGTATACAACCTAATGACCCAATGGGAATGTGATAGTTATCATTCAATAACTACATTTTAGCCCTTAAAGGAGTTATAACCCAACTAGATCATGTCATGTGGTACCCAATCATAGATTTTTGAGTCCCTAATTACTTTATAAAGTCCCAAGAAAAAGTGATCTAATCATATCATGCCACTTGGCACTTATTCATTCCCTTCATACCCTCATAACTAAGGTGTAATATTTGTTATCTCAATACTATGATCACATGACAAGATGACACCTAGAAAATAGTCACTTAAATCTTAGATAGTTGGATACTACATGGAAAACACCCAACAATTAGGACCAATAAGCTGAGGACACATGGATCCCTATCTCAAAATAATAACGTGATCAAAGGAAAAAATGAAGCCTAGTGAAAAATGATTTAATCAAAAGATGAAACTTGGAAGAATATCACACAATCCACATGGATAACCCAATATTAAAAATAGAAGACTGAAGTGCCTAGAAAAAAACTAAGTATTGAGCACATGTCAAGTATGACACCTAGGTAGTGCATAGCTATCGATAAAGAACCATTCGTATGCACAAATAAATTATTGGTGGGACATGTTTTGGTGTTTATAAATCCAATTCACTTCATGAAAAATGTTTAGTTCCTATGATAGTAGGACACATGGAGCCTAGTAAAGAGTGATCCAATCAAAATATTACACTTGGTAGAATATCATTCAATCCACCTAAATAACCCAATATTCAAAATAGAAGACTGAAGTACACAAAAAAGGTACCAAGTATTGAGTACGTGTCAATTATGGTACCTAGGTGGCACATAGCTATCCATAAAGCACCAATTATTCATGAAAACTAAATGCTAATGGGGATTATTTTGGTAGTATAAATATAAGTCACCTTAAGGGAAAAGTTAATTCTATAATGAAAGGTCATAGGGACAAACCAAGAGAAATGATTAGTTGAATCCTCAAAGTGGATTTTCAAAACTGTTAGAACAAAACTAAAGAGCCACTTGTACTTTAAGTCAAATCAAGTTAAATATACTTATAATTTATGACTTGTATCTTTAAATTCAAAAATTTTAAAAATCTACAGTTTAAAACTTGCTACTCGAGGCATTACATTCACTTTCAATTATTATCTATTAAATAAATCCAAAGTTTTATTTGTTATTTAATAAAGAATTTTTTGCATTTATTCAACATCAATAAAATCCATGACCTTATTAATCAAAAAATTTGGAAACCATGGCCAAAGTAAGAACATCTAGAGCCACCAAGCCAGAGAAATTTCCATTCCTCTACTCCTATTGAACAAATATCATCTTTAGGGACATAAGTTTCAATTCCATCACATTAACCATTAAAGATAATCATTAAAATGATTTATTCTACCATGTGGAGAGGACTATAGATAGAAACAATGATGATGAGGAAGGAAAAAGTGATGTAGAATATAGGTCAGATATCTTGGCACTCAAGTTTGTGGGATTACACAAGGCTACATTTAATCTAGAGATCCTACCCTGTGTAAACTTATTCTACCAAATTTTAATTCAATCTAGGTGAGTAGACAATAGGATTAAGTCCTTTAATTTGGGTAATGACATTTTTTTAATAAATGAGTTAGCTTTTTAGGCTTATTATGATTTTACCAAACTAGAGATTGTCTACAATCAATAAACTATCACCTAATGGTTTAAAACTCATAACATTAGAGAAGTTTTGAACATTCCCCCTCTGGGACTAGGTAGGAAATGAGGGGATCATGCCTAAATTTCCCCCAATTCACCAATTGTGATCCAAACCTAAAGTGGATCATGCCCCATGTTTTCTCAAAAGTAAGAATTTACAAGTATAAGTAGTAAACATAGGAAATTGTAGAGAAATTTTATCCAATTGTATACAGGGCCATCCATGAGAGTCCCATGCCCATGCCAGCTTAAGAAATTAGGATAACACTCATCACATTGGGATCATACTGATACTATATAAAATACATGATAATAATGGTAGTTGGAATAAAGGTAACCCCCTTTATGCTACCTACCATAGTGCCAAATAAGTTAGCTGAATAAGAGATTGCCTTCCATCTACTCATAATAGTATATGGATTGTGTAAGAATAAAAAAAGAGGACTGGTTCATTCTCAATTACCCAACATTGACTAATTTAAAATTGAACATTGTAACTTAGTCATAGATACCACCAATCAAAGTTCCATATTTGGTTTAGAAAAGGATACCAATAGGGAATGAGACCCTACACATATAATGTTCAATCACTGTGTCAAGCATAGTGTAACCCTAAACATTACATACCATCATAAAATTGAGGATAAATATAGGTTATACCTCAATTTAATTGATGAAATAGAGGTAAATTAGAGGTTAAAGGCTATTAATATCCCACTGGTAAAAGGGAAGCTAGATGATGTAGGGTTTTACTAAGTTTTCATTATCTTAGCAATTTCATAACAAAAATACAAGTGTATCTAAATATCAATGATTTCATACCTAAAAGAAGTAAAAAATGAATAAAAAGGACATGTCAAGCCAAATAAATCACACATTTTAGATATATTAAAATAATACATTAAATAGATTAAATACCTCACAACAAGGACCTGTAGAAATGATAGTGAAAATGGGGGCAATACTTCCACCACTAACACCACAGTTAACCTAATAGTCTATAAAATATTTTTTTTTCACTTATAAATAGAGAAAGAGAAAAACTAAAAGAGAAAATAATGGAAATATAAAAAATATAAACTTAAACCTAATTTCAAAGCATGCAGGAATTTTTAATTCTATAATAATTGAAAAGTTTATATAAAAATTTACATATAAAATTATTTTAATTTTTTTTAAGAAAATATTTATATATTTAAAAATATTAAGCATTTAAACATACATTATTTAATAAATATATTTAAATATTTAAACATAAATTAAAAAAATAATAAATTGATAGTTTTTTAATATAAAAATATTTATAAAATTTTATCATTTATTATAATTATTCTTATTAAAAAAGATTATTTATATTTGTTAATTAAATTACATGATTAAATTAAATAAATGGTGATTTGAATTCTTATTTTTTATCCCCATATAATACCTTTGAGATAATTTAATTCACCAATTCAAATACCCATGAGGGTAAGTCACCTTTATTGAATTTATAAACTAATATTTGATATGAATTAGACCCTAAAATGGTAATTAGAATAAGTGACACAAAATCATAAATAGTAACTCAATGACCTATTTGGAAAGGATTTTGTGTGCTTATCTAAATGTAATTTTACCATGGTCCTACTTGGATTTTAGTGCTTTGAAAAATTCCTTGGAGGTTTTGTTGCCAACTTTGAGCCAATGTAACTAAGCTCGAATCTAGATGCCCCTGGTTATATGAGTATCTTCCATATTAAGGTGGCATTTGAGGGAGGTAGTTAGCTTCTAAAGCTAAATATTGAAAGGATCTATCTCAAGGGAGGAAGAGACCCATTCAAATTCTTATATTTTATCCTCCTATGATCACTTGTGAATATCTGGGCAACATGTTTCCTTTGGTGGTAGAGGAAAGAGGTGGTTTGAAGAATGGCTTCATTCCACCACTTAATCCAGTTGGTGTCATATGGGGCCACAAGTTTAGGTCTTAGATATGGTGTGTTAGTGACCAAATATGAGTTGATCAATTTTTGTCCTTCTCAAGCTGTGAGTCTTTGAAATATTTAGCTGTTGCCTCCTATTTACAAGTTACCACCCAGGTCATGAAAATCCTAATTTTTCAATCAAGTTGTGAAAACCTTGTAAAAATTGGTTTTAACTAATTTTTAAGATTTTCATGTATTTTAACATGTTTTGGTTTAAGGGTCCATGATGTCAAAATGCTAGGATAAATGAAAATGTGACTTTGCATGTCACAAAAGAATAAAGATCTTAGATATTCAAATAGGGGATGCAATGTCACATTGTAAATTTTAGTTTGTAATTTACATTTTAAAAATAAATGTCCAATACCCACTAAAATCAAATGAAAAATCCATATTCAAAGGGGAGTGGTGGAAATTTTCTTAACAAATACAACTTTATATTTTGCAATTTACAAATTGCATTTAAAGTTCCCAAATCTACAATGGAAGTTTTAAGGCCAAATATAAATTTGAAATTTACAAAGTGCATGTAATTCTATGCCACCCACTAGGAAGTATTTATAAAATCACTTCAAACCCATGATAATGTCTTCAAACATCCACATAAAAGTTATAAAAACCACACCATAACTTAAAGTCCATGTGGAAAGTCAAAGGATAAAGCAAATTTTTGAGAAGAATGAAGGTGTCCCACATGGAGGCTAGTAGAGTTTCCAAGTGGGAGAACAAAGTCCTAATGAAAATTTCAACTTGAACTAATTGTGAAATTTGAAATTGGAATATAGAATAAGTGACACAAAATCATACATAGTAACTCAATGACTGATATCAAGGTAATGATGAGTGGCCCATGTAATCTAAATAATTGTATATTTTGATTAATTTGAGTTAAATTTGATAATTTGATTTCTAGATGTGTAAACCATGGTGTATCCACCTATGAGAGTGGACAAGCATACTAGGTAAGTGTAGGAATAGGAATAGTAGGAATGATGCTCCCTTTTGGGGATAGGGAAGAGATCATGTGATAGATTATTTTGAGCTAAAAGTGATGATTAGTGCTGTAGGAATAGTTGTAAGGTTGATATGTGTTGAATTTATTGAGAGGTTATTTTATTGATTAGATTAAGTTGTTAAAACTAGAATAAGTTTTAATTGGTGATAATCAAGGTGTGTGTCTGAGTATAAAAGGAATATAGAGATGTGCATGCCATAGTAGGTAAATGAAGTAGTAATAAAGATAAGCTAGCATGATTTATAAGGTATCATTGTCATGATTATTTTGAATGAAATGGTTTCTAAAACAAAGTTATGGGCAAAATGGTGTTTTACTTTAGATGAAAAAGTTGTTTGATATATAGGAAAATTGGATTTATTCTTGATTCATTTGTGCATTGACTAGGTTGAGATTTAGATCTCTAGAGTGAGAGACATGTCAAGGAGATAAATACCTATTATTAATTGGTTTGAACAATTGGCATCATAGTTTTAGGCTGGTGGTGATGTTACCCTAGTAAGTAGCTAAAATGCTTGATTTTTGCCTAATTAGAAGCCTATTTTTTTATGTTTTTGAGTTATTTTAAGAGGCATAGGAAACTTTTTTACTAGTTCCAATGTTCCTATCCTAAATCTAAAACTTATATCTAGGCTCCAACACTATTATACAAGTTCCAATGCCCCTATCCAAAACTACTATCCTATACCTGGTGCTATTATCTTGGAGGCTAGATTTTTTGAGATGATACTTTGTTTAGTTGTTGCGGTTTTTGATTGGATATTGATTTGGCATTGTGTACTGATATATATGCTATTTTATGGTGTTTTTTAGATCAAGGTATGGATGAGGGAGTTATGTAGAGGTTAGGTGATGGAGACATTGAAGATGTTACCATTGTTTGTTGATGATAGAGTTGTCATGGGTAGGGTAGAGTTGGGTCATGTGTATGCCATAGGCATAGTATAATGGGATAGGTATCTAATTATAGTTGTATGTGATAGGTGTAATGAAAATAAATGTACTTTATAGATTCCTATATGGGAGATTACTATTACTCTAGAGGATGTGTATTGAATATTTGCATTTACTAGTTAGTAAATGATGGCTGACATTACAAGATGACATGGGTGTTGATGCTATTAATTATGCATCCTTGTATTTTACTAGTGTACCCTCAAACATACATTAGAAAGGTAGTGATAGTGATGTGTTGCTATCAATTATAGTATAGTCTAGTGTTTTGCATATGCAAAAGTGGTTGGTCATGTCATTGGATTCATAAGCACATGATAGTTGTACATCCGATTGGGTTACCTAGGCTAGAGTGGGCACATTCATAGCCATTTAGGGAGTAGTAAATGAGTAAATTGGCTATCTAGTCTCCTAGGATAGATCACTATAGATAAGTTTTAGATGAATTGGTGCCTCATAATATCATATGGAGGACTTATAGAGGATTTCCTAGGTGGGGTGAGGATGTAATGCATTTGTAATATATGAGGGTCAATTTTTGGTTACATGATCACTGGGTTGGAGTATACAAGAAATTTTAGTATGAGCATGTGACTAGATAGTTTACGGTACCATAGGATGTGCCCTTAGTAGAATGGGCATGGGTGAGGAGTGCATGGGCACTAATGAGGGTAGGAGATCATGCTAGGCTTACTGAGGCTAAGTTAGCAAAATTACCTTTTGATTCATGGGATGAAACTATAGATATTATTGAGGTAGATGATGTTAGGTGTTTAGAGGCATATATCACATGGTGGGATAGGCATCAATGGGCTCCATTATATCTTATTGATGGAGTGGATGATCCTGTGTATGAGGATTCTATGCCAATCTAGATGATGATAGGTAAGAAATAGTTATATTTGAGTTGTGTATAAGTTTTTGATTGTTTAGTTTGATTTAAAAGTATATATCTAATGTAGTGTTATGTTTTTTGTGCAGGTGGAGTGAGAGGTGTTTAGGATGAAGCACAAGCTAGTGTAGGGAGTGGAGATGATGCGTTATAGGAGAACATCAATGATTTGACACTTTAAGAGCACACACAACATAATATTGATGATGTGATGGAGGAGGGTTTGATAAAGAGAGTGATAGTGACAACTAGTGTTAATGTTCATTTATTTTATAGAGATGTTATAACTATATATGCATATTTTAGGGTAGTGGGAGAGAGATGAGATTATGGCTAAGATAGATAGACATACGATGCCTCTAATATATTATGGTTTGGTGAGCATGAGGATTATGGATGAGTACACTGAGCTTCAGAGGTGATATGTGGACTTGCATGAGGAGCATGGTCAGCGATTGAAGTGAGATATTTTTCGTAAGAGGCATTCATGAGCTTGAGGAGGTGTGGGGCCATCAAGTGCGATGGTGGATTATGGGACTAGTACTAGTGGGGAGAGTGAAACTAAGAGTGAGGGCATGACACCCATTAATGACTGATCATACCTTGATATGATGTGTATTTTTTCAAAACATTGTTACATATATGGATATTGTTTTGATTTTAACTCATGTGTACTATGTTATGGATTTTGGAATATATTGGTATATTAATTTACAAATGATTGATTTAGAAGTAGTTGATTTGGTATTTATTTTGAGTTTTTCATATGTTTTGGAAAAATATTATTTGTGATGTGATTTGCTTATTCATTATATGTTGATAAGTGTGACGTTAGGTTTAATTTGAAATCATATGTGAACAAAAAAAAATTTGGTTTTGTAATTTGTAAATTTATTTGGTAAAGTGAACTAGTTTAAGATTGGTAACATGAGATATTAGTAAGATCAGGAGTTGGATAATTTATTTTGGCTAGGGATGGATATTCAAAACTAAGAATGTTAGTTGTTACTAAAAGGGGATGTAAAATGGTGTTATGTGTTCAATTCCCTGAGAGTGGATCAAGAATTCAAAGGATGACCCTTTGGCTCCATTATTGCCCCATTAAGTGAAGCTATGCACTAATACTATTATACATGTGTGTTAGATCACTATCTAAACCTTGATGGCCAATTGAAAAAGTACCCAACTTGATCATGCTATGTATAAACATGTTCTCTATCTGATATTGTCTATGTTGTATTAACTATAGGTGTAAATGAGACTATAAAATGTAACCTCACTAGATGTGCAACTGAAAATATGTGATATGGAGAAGGCTCATTTATCCACAATCATAGTGGATTATTACATGAAATAACACCTTCTATCCTTTTTTGTGATGCATATGATTGAGTAATAGATCAACATGGAGTTGAAACTTATGATGAGGGCTCATCTAATCTCAATTTTAGTGGGTTTCTATGTGAAATAGGTCCCTAAAAATCTAGCTATAAAGAATATTTATCTGGATAAATAATCCATGATGTGGGTTCAATTAATCTTAACCATAATGGGTTGGTATGTGAGATAAGACCCTAAAAATCCAAGTGTAGTGAATATCTCTCTAGAGCGGTACTCTATTGTGTTTCCTATGACTATGTTGGATATGTATATGGAACTGCAATATGTATTCCTAAGACTACACTACTATATGTAGGATACTCTCATTTTAATGGTTGCTAAACCTTTTTAGTAAGTGGAATAGGAGATTTCCTATGAGGCTCTGTCTTAGAACCCACATTACTCTTGCAATGAGTAACCCATGATTCTTGTAAGGGAATGCATTAGGATGAATCAGTCATGGATGTATGAGGTCTATGGTTCCATAATGAAGGAGATTTTGGTGACCCCTATGTAAATGATATGATGCCATTATCAACACATCTATTAATGCAATCCTTGAGTCTATAATAATTATTATCTCTATGTCCACAGATATGATGATAGTTACAAAAGGGCTGATGTGGTTGTCTATGTAATGTGATTAACCTCCTATCTAGTAGTGTTGATAATATGACACATGGGATATCCCACTCTAAATCAAAATATAGAGGTGCCTTATTGTTATTCTCTATAGTGCATACTGTAGGTTTTACTCTAGTGACTAGCTCTCTGTTCTTAACCAATTATTTTTCTAGTTGTGGTCTCCTATCTTTTTTAGGATATGGTAGATGTTGTATAATAGGAGATGTAGATGTAGGTATTACTATGAAATCTAGAGTTATTTGATCAATTGAATATGCCTCAATCAATCCCATTTTATTTTCCAAAGCTAGAACTATATAGCAAAGTGTTTGAAAGAGGACTATGTATGATATAATAGATATTCTAAGAGAGGTTGATGAAGCCCCTTAATAAATATATGTTAAATCTCTAAATCTATTGGTTTATAGATAAATATTAACATGTGCATCTTGAATCATAAGATATAATTACTAACTGGATTTAAAGTATTTTGATGTAATGTGGTAGGTTTATCACATGTAACATGAGGGCCCATGTTTTCTATGTAATGTCAAACAAATGCCTCCTCTAAGTCATCATATGTGTGAAAAGATCCAACAAGGAGTAGATGAAAGAACCAATTTTGTGCTTCCCCCACTAATGTCTACTAGAACAATTTGAGTAGAATCAAAGGACTCACATGAGATGTCAAAGCCTTTTGAAAGGCTTGAAGGTGTATGAAAGGAAATCTAGTTCCATCAAAGTGAGGCAATGATGGTATCTATAAATTCTTGGGAAATTAAACTCTTACAAATGTCTTCAGAAGAAGGTCACCATGTAAATCATTGGCATGCATACAAGACTTATAAACCTTGTTTTCCAAAGTAAGGAAATGTACTTGGTGTTGTAACTCACCTACTACATGCATCAAATAAATAATCTCTTGGGATGTTATATTAGCATCTTGAATTGATTCATTTAATCATTGAATTTGATCATTAATTTTAGCCATGGGAATGCTACGTTTAGTAATTGGATCATAGAGAGGGGGTGTGCTCACTAGAACGTTTGGAGGAATGATAACTTGGACCTTGGTAGAGGGAGGTGGACTACCATTCTCTTTAGGTGAAGAGTTAGAATTGGGTTACAATGTAGTGAGGGGTGGCTTGGGAGATTCATTAGTATCTTTATGTTTTAGTGAATCACATTCTATTTGAGTAGAAGGTGTGATTTTATCATTAAAATGTGCATTATTTGAAATAGAATCATGCATAGAAGTAAAAACAACATTTGGTAGTGCATTATGTTTGAGAAGAAGAGTTAGAGAAGAGTTAGAAACATGAGATGCATTTTATTCTTCACTATGTACATAAGTATCATCATTATTCCATGCATTATCATAGATGGAATATTTTTCATAGTCACTCTCATTTTCATGTTCACTATCATATTCATTGTCACTTGCATTGTAACTAGGAAGAGGTGTAAGAGAATAATTTAATTCTTTTCTAATATGCAATAAATTATCATGTTAATGTGGAATATTGTGTGCATATATATTATCCATGGATGGAATACATGCATTATTTTCCATGGATGGAATACATGAATTATTTTCATTTAAAATAGATAGATGAGAAGTAAGAGAAAGAGAGAAGAGAGAGAGAGAGAGAGAGATGAGAGACGAGAGAGAGAGAGAGATAGAGAGAGAGGAGAGAGAGAGAGAGAGAGAGATTTATCATTGAGACATTATTTTGACAAAGCAGGGTTAAGAACATGAGATGTATCATTTGAACTATGCATTGGAAATTTTCTTCTATTGTGTTTATATTGTTTTAACTTGAGAGAGAGAGAGAGAGAGAGAGAGAGAGAGAGAGAGAGAGAGAGAGAGAGAGAGAGAGAGAGAGAGAGAGAGAGAGAGAGAGAGAGAGAGAGAGAGAGAGAGAGAGAGAGAGAGAGAGAGAGAGAGAGAGAGAGAGAGAGAGAGAGAGAGAGAGAGAGAGAGAGAGAGAGAGAGAGTAGGTCCACATGGAAGCAAATTATCACCAATAAGAGGTTCACTTAGAGTGCATGACTAATTTGTTCATATTGTTGTGAACATAGAAGTATTTAGGTTCACATGGAAGCAAATTATCACCAGTAAGAGGTTCACTTAGAAGTTCATGACTAATTTTTCAATTTAATGTATTTTGCATAGGAGAATGAGGTGAAAACTACCTTTCTCATTTATCAAAATTATTTTGTTTAGAAGAGGGAATAAATGAGATAGGTTTGAGAGAAGAAGATGCATATAATTTTGCTTCGCTATCACTTTCACATGTATCATCATATTCTTCACTCCAAAAATAGTAATTATCTTCATTGTAAATAAAATTATTTTCCACATTTTTAGATAATGTGAAATTTTGAAAATTTGTCCATTCATTATCAAAATTATGAGAAAAAATTATGAATTGATCTATGGGATGAGAGGGAAGAAGTGCCTTACTATTCATTTTATTTCTTTCACCAAAGTGATTATGTAAAAGTAATATTAAGCAAATAAATGCAATAATAACTACTAATATAGATATTTTGAAACTATTTTTGGCACTTTAAATAATTTGTAAAAATTCCAAAATATTTTTTTCTAAAAATTGCAAGGAAGGCTTGAAGTTTGAGGACCTAGTTTGGAGATCTAGAGTTTTGGGCTAGGGTTTTAGAAAATTTGAAAATTATTACAATAATTTAAATTCTAAGTTTTTTTAGTACAATTAATGTACAAAAATTTATAAAAAAATTAGAAATTTTAAATTTAATATCTGCACAAAATAAATACTAATATTACGATTTTAAAAATATTTTTGACACTCCAAATAATTTGCAAAAAATCCAAAATATTTTTCTTAAAATTGTAAAGGAGGTAGGCTTAGGGTTTAAGGACCTAGTTTGGAAATCTAGTGTTTTGGATTAGGTGTTTAGAATTTTTGAAAATTATTACACTAATTTAAATTATAAAAAAATATTTGAATAGAATTAATGCACAAAAATTTATACAAAAATAAAAAAATTGAAATTGAATTTTTGCACAAAAATATGACAAAAAAAACCTAAGGGTACCTAAGGTTTTGGATTTTTTTTGAAGTAAGTTAGGTTCACCAAATGTTTTATTCTTTTTGGGAAAATAGGGTCTAGTTACCAAACAATAAAGGGTCTAGAGTAAGAGGAAAATTCTAATCAAATATAGTAAATTACAATTTTTGATCAATTTAGTCAAATTATTTGCATATGGAAAGATACAAAATTATCTTAAAAACATGTTGAAATGGATGATTTAGGGGGTTAAATCTACTACACAAGACTGGATAGTGTCAAAATCTAGATATGGATTTCATTTTATGAAAGGATAGGAATAATTAAATAAACATCTTGGAGTCTGGTGCTATAGTCCTTTTTTGCCACTATTGTCTCAAAGACTTGAGCTTTCTAGATTTTGTTCCCTATCTCTATGTGAGTTTGTATATGAAATTTTAGGGCTTGAATGTTGAAAAAGCTCATTATAGGTCCATTTCAATCTCCAAACCTTAGGTTTATCTACACAAAAAAAAAAAAGTACATCAAAATCAAAAGTGGGAAAAACTAGGTTAAGGGGAGTATGATCGCATGATTTAGAACCCCTATTATCCTTGATCATTGCCTACATTAACCCTCAAGATAGGGTCTCAGATCAAATGTAGTTCTCCCTTAGGGAATGTGCATATCAATGTGCATAGTATATGTAATAATAAACTTTTTCCTAGGCCCTTCTTTGATCAAGCATGCAAATCTATGTGTGATGTAGAATGTTGAGCTATACTATTGATTGATTTTTATTATGTACTATGCCAAAATAGTAAGTGCTAGATATAAAATGCCTTATGTTGTCCTTTATATATGAGACTCTTTGTTTTAAATTTGGGAACTTTATCCACATTTTATCAACATTAGAAAACTTAATGACAAAGCTAAAAAAGGGGTTGTAAATCATTAAGCAAGGAAAATTAACTGTTAGATATCAAAATGACCTTAGATATGAGTGTTATAAATGGAAACCTTAGGGTCCAACATTGTATTCCAATCCCAATGCTCCTATCCTATAGGCTCAAGACTTGGGGGGATGGAATGAGCATGGTAAATCTGACCTGGTTGAGGTGGAATGAGGTTCCATAAGTTTATAAATGATTGGCATAAGTATAAATGTGACTCAAGATGAAACAAGACCAAGATGAGTAAAATAAAAGACATGGCTAAATGTGAACAAAGCTCATATTCTCTAATTAGAGTCTCCTATGAAAGGACTGTGAAAAGACATTTTATGTGTGGTTGCTTGACTAATTTAGGGTGTATATAAGATCACATCTATGGGATCATCATAATTAGAAAATGTTCAATAATCCAATACAAGATCATATAATGAAAATTATAAAAGTTCAAATATGAAAAAAAAAGTAATATTATCATAATAGAGCTTTTGAATTGATGGTAATGATGTATAAATAATAGTATCTTACGTAATAAGTGGAGTTTCATACACATTTTTTGAATATGTAACATTATTAATAATATTTATAGGAGAAACAAGTGGTGGTGGTATTATAGTAGGCATACATGGAATATATGCTATCTTTCAAACATATATGTCCACTTCAAAATTCTATCATATTTCTAAACCTGAAATTCCTCTTGGGTCACTTATAAGTTTTTTAGCACCATTGTAACAAAAGTAACTTATCCATTGAAATCACCAATATAAAATTTTATCACCCACAACTAAGCTCTTTATCTAGTGAATATAGATACCCCTTGATTGAAACCAAGGTAGTTGCAGTTTTGACATAGAGACTATGCTAAGAGGCTATCTCTTCACACAAAGAATGCAATCCATCATAGACTAAAATATTGCATGGTAATTCATATCCTGATAGGTTTACACCCATAATTAATTTATATGAAATTATTTTTACATTGTCATGGGTTTGGAGTAACTAATAGGTTTAACTATCGATTTACTGTACTCTTTCACTTCACATAATCCTTCTTACCAACACACACACATAATATTAGTTATTTTATAAATATTATTTAATATATTTCATAATATTTTTATATATTAAATTTATTAATTCTTTATTAATATTATATATAAATTATATATTTTTTAAATATATTTTAATATTAATAAAATTATTATATTATATAATATATGTTAATAAAGTTTATAATTCGGGGAATTTCATTATAATAAAATAGCAAGACTCATTGCAAGAAATTACATTTAATAGATCTCCTACCATGGGTTTTAGATCACATCTAGGGGATCATTATAATGAAAATTGTAGAATTTTAAATATGGAAATATAAGTAAAATTATCATCATGGAACTTTGGAACTGATGGTAATGATTTAGAAATAATAGGCTCTTGCATAATAAGTGGAGTTTCATCCACATTTTTTGAAGATATAACATTATTAATAATATCTTTAGGATAAACAAGTGGTGGTTGTATAATATTAGGCATACATGGAATAGATGGTGTCTTTCAAAAATATATGTCCACTTCAAATTTTTATCATATTTCTATATCAGAAATTCATCTTGATCACTTCTAATTTTTTTAGCAACATTGTAACAAAAGTAATTTATCCATTTCAATCACCAAGGCAAAACCTAATCATCCAAAACTGAGTTCCTTATCCAGTGAATATAGATACCCCTGATCATAACCAAGTGAGTTCTAGTTTTGACATAGAGATTGTGCTAAGATTCTATCTCTTCATATGAAGAATACAAGCCATTGTAGACTAAAGCATTGCATGGTGATTTATATCTTGATAGGTTTGCACCCACAATTACTTTAGATTAACTTATTTTAACATTGTCATGGGTTTGGAGTAACTAGTAGGTTTAAATGTTAATTTACTATACTCTTTTTCTTCACATAACCCATCTTACTAATACACACACACACACACACAATATTAGTTATTATATAAATATTGTATAATATATATGATTATATATATATATATATATATATATATATATATATATTAAATTGATTAATTATATACTAATACTATATAAATTATATATTTTGTAAAATATATTTTAATATTAATAAACATTATTATATCATATAATATATAAATTAATATAGTTTATAATTTGGGGAATTTCATTCCAATAAAATAGAAACAAACTTGTTGCAACAAATTACACTTGATGGGTCTCCTACCATGGGTTTTAGATCACATCTAAGGGATCATCAGAATTATAAAATGTTCAATAATCTACTACAAGAACATATAATGAAAATTATAGAAGTTAAAATATGGAAATAGAAGTAAAATTATCATCATATAACTTTATAAATTATGGTAATGATTTATAAATAATAGGCTCTTGCATTATAAGTGGAGTTTCATCCATATTTTTTGAAGATGTAACATTATTAATAATATCTTTAGGAGAAATAAGTGGTGGAAGTATAATAGTAGGTATACATGGAATAGAGGGTGTCTTTTGAACATATATTTCCACTTTAAATTTTTATCATATTTCTAAACTTGAAATTCCTCTTGGTCACTTCTAACTTTTTTAGTGCCATTGCAACAAAATCAATTTCTCTATTGCAATCACCGAGACAAAAATTGATCACCCATAACTAAGATACGTATCTAATGAATATAGATGCCCCCTAATCAAAACCAATGGAGTTACAATTTTGATGTAGAGATTGTGCTAAGAGGTTATCTCTTCACACAAAGAATGCAAGCCATCATAGACTAAAGCATTGCATGTTGATTTAGATCTCGATAGGTTTGCACACATAATTACTTTAGATGAACTTATTTTGACAATGTCATGGGTTTTGGAGTAACTAATAGGTTTAACAATCAATTTACTATACTCTTTCACTTCACATAACCCCTCTTACCAATGCGCACACACACACACACACACATAATATTAATTATTATATAAATATTGTATAATATATATCATAATATTTTTATATATTAAACTGATTAATTATATATAAATTATATATTTTGTAAAATATATTTTAATGTTAATAAATATTCTTATATCATACAATATGTGTTAATATAGTTTATAAATCATATAATATTATATATAATATATTTAAATACATCTATATATTGTTAATAGTATAGAAATAATATTATCTACAAATATGATTATTATATTATTATAAAATTACTATATTATATTGAAAATATAATAATTATATTAACTTAAAGTATAGTACTATAATACTATATTATTTCAATATATTTAATATTATAGATTATTTTATATTAATAAAGTTACTATATTGAAATACTATCCTAAATATGTCAATAGTATTATATATTATTTTCAATATATATATTAATACTATATATATATATATATATATATATATATATATATATAATCTCCAAAAAGCATGTCTCAGAGCATGCTCGAGGTGCCCTAGGCTCGACCATACTGGGCGTCACAATAGACTTCATTGTTGTCCAGGCCAGCCCTAAGCTTTCCTTTGATAACATGGTTTTTAATATAATTAAATGTTTTTTTATGCCTTTAATGTATTATATAATGCCACATAACATGGAAATGGGTTGATTTTATGCTTCATTTAAAATTCATGTGCAAGAGGGGGTCAAAAATGTACTCATAGGTATGGACTTAAAACTTTACAGTGCTTCAATGTACATTTACCTAATCACCATGTGTGTAGCATATGAGGTAAATTAATTAAAATACCAAATATATCAAACATTAATTTTTGGTAGAAATTAAATTAGAATTTGTAATCACATATCATGAAGTTGAAATCATGTATCATGAAGCATTAAATTTGGAGTTACAGTTCACACTTGGCATGGGATAATGGGCACTAAAGGATATGGATTTATTATATTTTGGTTGATGACCATTATCAAAGGGTCTTTAATCTTTACAAAATATGCCCAATTTATGTATTTAGACTAAATGGCATATAACGTGCCAGTTACCAATCATGAACATATTCAATTAGATAAAATTTATTTATACTAAAATTCACTAGTATGACTTGTTTATCATTTTTAATTTGATTTATTTTGATGGTTTTCAAGTAATTTGAGTGATTAATATTATAGCTACAACTTAAACTTGGTTATAAATAGTTTACAAACTATTTACATACAAATTATACAAATGAGTCTCTGTTCTACTTTACAAAATGACAATCAAATTTCAATTAACTATGATGTATTTGGAGCTATTATTTGAGATAGTCATGCATAATTTTTCTATTGAAATAATTAAAATTAAGATAAAATTATTTTAATGCCAATGAATCTCTATTCTAGTTATTAAAGGTGTGTTTATTTCTCCACTAAAATCCTTTGGTTCATATGGAAACAAAGGAATATGGAAGTTTTTAAGTTTAAGATTAGAATTATTTCTTACTAACTTTAATTTTGAAGTTTGAATATGAGATGTGACTTTTGGAAGATATTTTTGTAGATAAAAGTGCCAAAAATTGAGCTAGATAATGGTTCATCAATTTTTACAGACAAAACTAGTTCTTTTTTTATTGTATACCATGACCTTGCTAGTGTTTTTTTTGTAATGCATAATAAGATGCATGTATTTTCACACCTATAGTCAGCTGTAGTTTTTTTATTTTTATAAATTTTAGAAACTATTTAGTTCATATTATCAATTCATTATTTTAGTATGGGATGAAAACCAATTTTAATATTAAGGAAATCTATTTTCTTTCTTCGTTATTTTCTCATTTATGAGAAAAGATAATATATTATTTTATTTTCCTAAGCATCTTAGTTACATCTAAGAATTCTTGAAAGTATAGATCTCTAATTATGGCTTGTAAATATGAGTTGTTTCATTTGATTAAGACTCAAAATAGTAATAACTACCAGATGGTTGTGTATCATTAACTAAAATGTAGAATAAAATATGGGAAGTGAAGATGAATATAAAAAATCATAAAATATTTTAACCCTCCTACAATTTCATAAGAACCCCCATGTAATCAGAAGGTTTTGTCACACATATAATATAAATAATAGAGATTGAGGAATTAATTAGGCCAATGAGGTATCCTCATTTAGCCAACCCCTATCATAGTTCTTTAGAAAATACATTAGAGTCATTATTGTAGGTAAATTTGATTTTATAATATGTCAAATTGATAGATGGGAATATTATAGAGAGAGATGTAATTCATACTATGATAACACATTGTTAGAGATTGGTTTGAGAGATAAAAAATAAAAAAATAAAAAAAATTTCATTATTCACTAATCCAAAAACCAATGTGCCACTTATAATATAATTCAAGAATTTCCCAATCCACTATTTCCACCATAAATTGATTATAATTTTTGGGACTAATGGTGGATGGTTTTTGATCTCTCACCTTCTAACAATAATGAGGTTCTTTCATATTTTTTGAGGAAAATTTATTGCAAGTTTAATATCCTAAATGAAATTATTTATTAATTTTATTACTAAGAGTTTTAGGGATAATAAAAAGGCTTTTAATAAGATAGGTTGGGTGCATATCATGTGCCTAATAAAACTATGAGAGTCTCTATCAAATAGCCACTTTAGCCTGAGATAATCCCCTTTATAGTGAAATATGTTGTAGAGATTGATAGTTTACATGCACTTAAGATACTTATTGACACCATCATATAACATACGATCCAATTTTCCCATATTGATGCTTATGAGAGTGGATATGGTCCAAATAGCACTACTAATCAACCACATTGATACATATCCTATGGTGTTATATGTACTGGACCTTTAGATGAGTAGAATTATTTGATGTAAACTAATTATGGTGGTGTTTCTAATTAGATACATGATATGGTTTTGATTGATGATTTTTTGAAACATACATTTGGTTTGGAAATCTTGCCTACACCTTTACAAGTATCTTTTAAATTTGACATGTAATTTTTTTGTTAGACCTATTAAATTATAAATAGTGTTTAAAATATAATAATTATTTTACATATAAATTACAATAATATATATGTAATTTTTTAGGTTTTAATAGGAGACAATACCATCTTTTTCCTAGCTAGATCATGAACTGTCTTGTAACTCATATATTGCTATAACTACTTAGTTGATATTTATATATATAGAGGTAGTTTTGAATGTTATAATTTTTCATTTATGTAGATGCATTACATATATATATATATATATATATATATATATATATATATATATATATATATGTATATATATCACAAATGATATCACATTAACTCCTATGTCTAATCTTACCCATATAGATGGAGGAGTCTCAAGTCAGGTCAAAAATTAAACAAATAACTTACTAAGGTGTGAGAACTCGTAAATTATGTTTAAGTGTCAATATGGATTTATTTTAATAAATTTCCTCAATACTTGTAAAAATAACTAATGTGAATATATTGTCTATGTATGAGTTTTTAATGACATTTGATACTCATGTTTAAATGATTAACAAAGGTGACACATGATAAAAGATAATTTCATTTTTTAATTTATCTAATTTATTTATATTATCTAGTCAATTGGTTTAAATGTTTATATGCACTTAAAATTTTAATTTTAAATAATTTTGAGATAATTTTGAAGTTTTATTTTTTATATATACATGTGTAGGTTTCAACACCTTCCATCAGCATATGTAGGGTAATGAATCCTACTATTTTTTTACTTTCAAACTACTTATTGTGAGATATAACCTACCATTGATCCTATTGAGCATCAGAGGAAAATTGAGGATGACCACTAGATTGTGGTAAATTCATCTAAATTAAAAATATATATATCATTTTAAAAGTAAATTTTTATCTTAATTAGATGACCATGACTATATCCAGTATGTAAATTTTTTGACAATATATGTATATGAATAGGTTCAGCTACTGATGTGAGTTATGAGCATAAGAGGATCTGTAGTCAGAACTTGAAGGAATCTTAAGTGTTTGAGTGAGCTCCATCTATTGGCAAGGTATTTGAGGGAGAGTCTTTTATGAGCAAAGAAAAGAGAGGGATGATTTTTGATGATTAAGATATGTCTTATGACATTTTATTGTATACTTATATGGTTATTTATGTTTGTTTGTCATTGTACAAGTATATGGAATTAACATGACATTATATTAAAATGTTCACATTTTATATTCCTTTAAGAATTATATACGTACATACATACATTTGAAGTTATTGTAATTATTTTATACATATTATTATTTGAATTTCATTATTTTATTGAACATTTTATATTCCTTTAAGAATTATATACGTACATACATACATTTGACGTTATTGTAATTATTTTTTACATATTATTATTTGAATTTCATTATTTTATTGAAACTATACATATAGATATAATAGTAACCTCAAATTATTTTATCACAAGGCACATGTCATCAAAATAAGCTGATCACATCCTTCAATATTTCTATCTCACTATGTCACTAATCATATAGAATATGTTTGGAATTTAATTAATTATGGATAATGTTTACATACATATTTACACCATATCTTCTTTTGGTAGTATTTAGAAACTACAATAATATTTTTAATGCCCAAATAATGGATTCTTCAGCATAATTTTAAATAACTAGTGATGTTGTACTTCATATACATAAAAGTATGTTAATTTATTGTATTCACATTTATGGAAAGGCATATAAATTGGATGGATGCACCATGGAGTGACACTATGATAATTTTATTATGTGTTGTAGTAGTTCATTGTATTTATGCATATGGATAAGGTTTACTAAAAAAATTAATTAGTTAATTCTAGAAAACCATTTGGTAGTTGTTATTTCGAGTCTTAGTCAAATGAAACTAACTCATATTTACAAGTCATAGTTAGATATCTACACTTTCATGAATTCTTTGATAAAACCTAGATAATTACAATAATGGTTTGTGGTTGTTTAATTCAATATTAGGGGCACATGAAGTAGTGAAAACTATATTATGTATGAAATGTGTTTTTGAACATTTGATTGTAGTTCAAGTGGAATATATAAACAACTTTGAACATTCATGTCAAGTCACTAAAATTGATTTAGAGGTGGACTTGTATAGAAAAATTAGCATGGTTTATTTTGGTAAATTCTATAGGGATTATTTTTATTCCTATGGTTGGAGGATATAACCTTATCTAGATTTAGAGAGATTTAAACTTGTAGAAAATAGTCAAAATATTTACAATGGAATTGTGATAATGTTTAATTTTTTTATCAATATGGATTTACTTATTCTATCTATCACCACTTGAATATGATTAAATACTTTAGTAAAATAACATTCCATTCAAAAATGTTTCATTTTATGAGGCAAAAAATAACCACTCTAGAAAAACATTTAAACATAAATTATTTAATAAAAATATTTAAAGATTTAAACATAAATAAAAATAAATAATAAACTTACTATTTTTAAAAATAAAAATAATTACAATTATTTTTATCATTTATTATAATAATAATTATTATTAAATAAATTTATTTATATTTATTAATTTACATGATTAAATTGTCTAATAGGGATTTGTCTTCTTAATTTTTATCCCCCTAGAATACCTTTGAGATAAAATTCATCAATTCAAATATCTATTAGAGCAAGTCACCTTTATTGAATTTAGACTTGTGAGTCTGTTAGTTAATTTAAACACTTATAACATAATATACATCTTACATGGCCAAATATTAAATATGATAGAGACCAATACAGAGAATGTTCCTCTTTTAGGTCTATTAATCACATCAAACATTGAGTGTACATCGAGTGGGAATACATATTCATCCCCATTGATGTCAAATTCAATGAATAATTTGAACCAAGATGGGGATTTTATACAATCTTCATTACAAATGATTAAAGCATTAGAGGAAATAAATTCTCTCATTGAGAAGAACACCTAAAAGGCATCCATATATGTTTTTGATTCATAATATGTCTTACATAACCCTCTTGAATTAGAGGTGTCATTTCAACCCTTTCCACCACACTTTGTGGCACTAGAATTTACTACTTATGAGAAACATGAAGGGTCAACTTGAGCATGACCGAGAAATAAAACTCCTCAAATTAAACAAGCTAAAGTATGGGGCCACTATATTGGCCTCATTTAATACAAAACTTAATATCAAGCCATCTTAAAAATTTAATCTGAGTGAACCAAAATGTGATACCAATCAAACAATGAACATGGAAATTCCACATCAAGTTGTATTATAAAATGCACCATGCAAAAAAATTACTAGATTCACAATATATCTATGATATCTTCTTTTGGTAGTATTGAGTAGCTACAGTAAGATTTTTAATGCCAAAATAATGGATTCCTATCATAATTTTAAATAACTAGTGATGTTTTACTTCATATACATAAAGGTGTGTTAATTTCTTGTATTCACATTTATAGAGGCATATAAATTAGATGGATGAACCATGAAGTGAAACTATGATAATTATATTATGTGATGTATTAGATTTTTATTTAAAAAAATAATTAGTTAATGCTACACAACCATCTAGAAGTTGTTACTATTTTGAGTTTTAGTCAAATGAAACAAATCATATTTATAGGCCATAGTTAGAGATCTACACTTTTAAAAAAAATTGGATGAAACCTAGATAACTACCAAAAGGGTTTGTGGTTGTTTAATTCAATATCAAGGGCACATGAAGAAGTCAAAATTATATTAAGTATGAAATGTGTTTTTAAACATTTGATTTTAGTTTAGGTGGAATATATAAACAAATTTTAATATGCATACCAAGTCATTAAAATTGATTTACAGGTGGACTATACAAAAATTATCATGGTTCATTTTGGTAAATTCTAGAGGGGTTCTTGTTAATCCTATGGTTAGAGGATAGAACCTTATCTAGATTTAAAGAGATTTTGACATTTAGAAAATAGTGAAAATATTTGTAATGAAATTATGATAGTGTTTAAATAATTTTATTAGTATGGATTTGCTTCTTCTATTTATCACCACTTGAATATGATTAAGGAATTTAGTCAAATAACATTCCATTCAAAAATGTTTCATTTTATGAGGAGGAAAAAACTAACCACTCTAGAAAATCATTTAAACATAAATTATTTAGTAAAAATATTTAAATATTTAAACATAAATAAAAATAAATAATAAACATAGTTTTTAAATATAAAAATAATTACAAATTTTTATCATTTATTATAATTATTCTTATTAAATAAGTTTATTTATATTTGTTAATTTACATGATTAAATTATCTAATAGGGATTTAACTCCTTAATTTTTATCCCCCCTTGAATACCTTTGAGATAAAATCCACTGATTCAAATCCCTATGATAGGGAGTCACATTTATTGAATTTACACTTGACATGACTCTATTGGTTAATTTAAACGCATATAACATAATAGACATCTAACATGGTTAGATATCAAATATGATAGAGACCAATATGGAGGACATTCCTCTTTTAGGTATATTAATCACATCAAACATTGAGTGTACATCAAGTGGGAATACATATGCATCCCCATTGATGTCAACTTGAATACTTTGAACCAAGGTAGGGCCTTTTCACAATCCTCATTAAAAATCATTAAAGCATTGGATGAAATAAATTATCTCATTGAGAAGAACACTTACAAGGCATCCAAATATGTGCTTGATTCACAATATGTCTTACATAACCTCTTACATTAGAGGTATAATTTCAACCCTTGCCACCACACTTTGTGGCACTAAAATTTCATACTTATGAGAAACATGAAGGGTGACCTTGATCATAATCGAGAAATGAAACTATTTATGCATTAAACAAGATAAATTATGGGCCCACTATATTATCCTCATTAAATACAAAATTTAAGATCAATCCATCTTACAAAGTTAATTTGAATGAACCAAAACGTGATACCAATAAAAAAATGAGCATGGAAATGCCACATCAAGTTGTATTATAGAATGTAACATGAAAAAAAATTAATAGATTCAAAAAGCCTCTAGTGATTCTTATTAAGAATCTGGTTTAGTCTCAACTCATATCTCTCCCTACACCTATATATGTTGATATGAGTAAACATTTTCCATGAGGATATGATGAGAATGCATATTAGGATTTCTAATAGTGCCATAGGCATTCTACTAATAGATGTTTTTCCTTGAAATATAAGCTTTATAACTTATACAAGTCCTAAAATATTACACTTGATGGATCTCCTACCATGGGTTTTTTTATCACATCCATGGGATCATAAGAATTATAAATTTTTTAATAATCCACTACAAAACCATACAATGATAATTACAACAGTTCAAATATGGAAATAGAAGTAAAATTATCATCATGGAACTTTGGAACTGATGGTAATGATTTAGAAATAGGCTCTTTCATAATATTAAGTGGAGTTTCATCCATATTTTTTGAAGATATAACATTAATAGTATCTTTAGGAGAAACAATTAGTGGTGGTATATTTGAGAATGCATCATCATTAGGCATAGTAGGCATACATGGAATAGATGTTGTCTTTGGAATATATATGTCCACTTCAAATTTCTAATCAATTTCTAAACTCGATATTCCTCTTGGTCTCTTTTAATTTTTTTAGTGCCATTATATCAAAAGTAATTTATCCATTGTAATCACCAAGACAAAACATGATCAACCACATTCGAGTTCCTTATCTAGTGAATACAAATGCTCCCTGATCAAAACCAAGGGAGTTACAATTTTTATTTATAGACTACATGCTAAGAGGCTATCTCTTTACACGAAAAATGCAAGCTATCATCGACTAAAACATTGCATGATGATTTAAATCTTGATTAGTGTACATGCATAACTACCTTAGATAAAATTATTTTGAACTTATTTTCGCATTTTCAAGGTTTTATAATTAATAGGTTTAACTATCAATTTATACTCTTTTTCTTTACATAACCCCTCTTACCAATACATACATACATATGGCATGATATGTGTGTGTGTGTGTGTGTGTGTGTGTGTGTGTGTGTGTGTGTGTGTGTGTGTAACTAAGTAATATTATATATAAATTATATATTTTATATAATATATTTTAATATTATTATTATATTATATATTACATATGTTAATATAGTTTATAAATCAAATTATAATTATATATTATATATTTCAATATAATATACTTAAATTATATTATATAATATATAATATTGCAATGTTATATATTAAATTATATAATATATATTTTTAGTACATATTTTAAATAAATATTATATATTTTAATATAATATATATCATTTTAATATATTAAATATATCACTTGACTTCAATTCAACTTGACTACTCTCGAGGTGCATTTGCATTCGAAAATAGATGAGTCTCCAACAAATTTGAACTTAAAATGTACTTTGAAAAATGGGGACCGTATAATTTCAACACATTTTTAAGAGAAACAAAATTGGCCAAACATGTCTAACTAGATATATTCTTATTCTTACATATTCCTAGTTTTTTATAAACATACAATGTAGAGTGCTAATGGATCAGAACAAAGTAGTTTGTAGAGTGTCCAAAGCATTGACCATATTTTTTACTTTCATTTCTATAGATCCTTATTTTCAGTTATTTAATCTTAATAGTGTTTAATATTTTTTTACTCTATCTAAAATTTATGATTTATTTGTGTTGACTTGGCCCTTTAATTCATTATTTATCATTTTATTTTATGAAATTGCCAAGATTCAGATAGTCTACGTAGATTACTATTATGAAATGGTTGAAATAATGAAATGGTAGAGATTAGGGTTATTTAGTACTTATTTCTATTGATTATTATTTATTTCCTTTTGTGTTAAAAATAAATAGGGACCCAAATGATGAATGTTAGGGTGATTCAAACTGACATTTTTTAATAACTATAATCACATAATCTTAGTAACTAATTTATTTAATAGTTTAGACTTTTAAAAAATATAGATAATCACCCATACCAACCAAAAATACCAACTTATAACCTGACAAGGACCCATTGATGTCTGAATGCTCTTTCTACTTAGAATATGGTGAGATTAAGGCCCTGATAATTTAAATAGAGTAATTATATCATTGATTAATATATATGTTTAATGCATGAGATTAAATTATATATGGTGAGATTCACATGAAATCATTTACATTTTCATAAAAATTAGTACTTTAGGATTATTAATATAGTTTATATTCTTGTTGGATGTGAAAATCCTATTTGAATAGTCTCATTATGGAAAAAATCTCTAGTAGTCACATCATAAGAAATAAATCCTTGATTAAGTACTTTTTGAGCATGTTAAATTAATGTTAGATTAATATGGTGCTATTTGATCAATTAATCTTATGCTAAGGTGTCAATGTTGAATATCAAGATCATGTTAAATTAATGTGATAGAGATTAAAATGGTGACATTAGAATGATTCATATTGTGCCAAGGTATTAAAAATGGTATGCTTTAGAATTTAATAAAAGGGTTCATTATTTAATATAATGTAATCATTCATGAGTGATGATGTTACCAATTTTTTTACATATAAATAGATTGTAGACTAGTTGTGTTTTGACATTAGTTTTATATCCAATTGTAAAGGCCAAAATATCAAATAAAATGACAATTGAATTTGAAATAAAAATGGCTTATTAGGGGATCGATATCAAAATACATATGAAGATAACCCTACCATAATGGTAGAGTTATTTTGGATGTAATTAACCTTTACTCCATGGGATTAATGGTGATTTTATTCTTTCAAGGTATTGCATTTTATATTTAGTAATTAATATTTTTGGAAGTATACTTTTTCACATATAAAAGAGTCTTAATTTTAAGGAAATTGTGATAATAGTCATGCAATCATTATGGAGTCAAATATTTTGATATTTTAAAATCAAATGCTAAAAATTTTGATGATGGAAATTGGATTTTAAAGCCTGGTATAGAAATTTGAAGGCTAACATGGAAAATGGAAATTCTGCTATTATGAGTCTTGTGAAAAGTTATAAATATACATGTTTATGCATTTTAAACAAGTTGTAATAATATTTTAGGTGTATTTAATATATGCAAATTATATATTTTATTACTATAAATCTACCATCCCCTGTTTCATCTCTTTTTTCATGTTTATTTAGTGCATTTACAGAACTATTGTTTGGTTTGGACTATTCTCATAGTATCAATATTTTATTTTACTTACTTTTGTTGGTTTCTACCCACCTATGCCTACACATTCTATATTTTCTGCCATAGAGATAAATTAGACTTGGGAGTTAATTGGTCTTTCAAAAGTAAAAGAGGTCATAGGAGTCAAGTGGGTGTATAAGATAAAAACCACTCCTAAAGGAAAGATAAAGAGGTATAAAACAAGACTATTGGTGAATGGCTACAAGAAAAGTCCCAAATGTGATTATAATGCAATGTTCATGATTAGAATGTGATGTTTTTACCCGTATTGAGGCTATAAATGGTCAAGATAATCATAGGCATTATTTCTCAACACAAATTTATAAATGAGGATTATAATAAAACACCAACACAAAATTTATAAAAATGGTCTAAAAAGTATAAATAAAACTTTGAAATGTATATCGTTTATTTTTAAGACAAAAAATCATGACCATAAAATCATAATGGCCTTCATGTATTTAGAAAGTTATTTTAGGTATGTCCTATTCATAGTTTGAATATTATGATACCTATAGTGAAGATCTAATTTTCGTAATATAAATAAGGACATGTAATTCATATATAAAATCATAAATTAATTTAATATGAATATTATCTTTGATGGTGTAATTTTTGAGTTTTCTATATACTTGGCACATCCTTAAAGTGTTATCCTTCTTGTGGGCCATGACCACCAGGAAGGAATATTCACTTTGGCTATGTCTGCTAATTCTTGCCTCTAACCTATCCTATAAAATATTTTCAATTTCACTCTTCTAATCATAGGGATACCTATATGGTATAATTTTGGGTGGTGTAATACCCATAATTATTCTGATGGCATGATCATGTGCTCTTCTTGATGGATGTCCTTTTGTCATGGTACCAAAAATAACATAATGGTCATCTAACACCAGTTGTAATTCAATATGGGTAGAATCCTTGGTTGGTTTAAATTCTATGGAAAATAGTCTCACAATAATTAATTTTCACATTTTTTATCATCTTCATCATCTGGTGAAGACTAACCAATTACATAGATTTAACCAATAAACCATGAAGTTTAAATGTTTTTCCTTCTAAATGAATGAGCATGAATAGTTACTCAAAATTCATATCAATTGTGCATAAAGTGGTGAGCCTTTACAATCCAATTTTTTTTTTATCCCCATACATGATAATATAAAGCTTAAGATAATATAATAGGTAGTCTCCCATAACAAGCTTTATACTATGGAATTTACTAGAATAATTGATTATACCCCCACCTATAATTAAGATTTGAAATTTTGGAGTTTGGTAAAGGAAATATTTCAAACGAGCAGAAAACTTACGATTGATGAATTTGTGTGTACTCCAAGAGTAAATAAATATAGTCAACTTATATTTATTAAGGAAACCCACCACCTCAAAAAAGGAGTTATCTAATCACTATACCACCTATGAGTGTATGAAACCTACCCCATAGAGCCCTTGTGTCACTTATTTTGGCTTGGATAATCCACTGAATTCATATTCATGTATACAAAGTTAACTAATGAGTCATTTAAGCATGTTTTTATGTGAGCATCAGATGTGGAGACCCCTATAAGTGGTCATTGTGTAGTATTAATGACCTCTTGATATCTTTCACTCATCAAATTTATGCAAGACATGTAGGCTTTCTTTAATTTCTTGCACATAGACCTATAGTAGTCTTCTCTAGGCTTGTATTAGTTATTTATAGGCCTAATTCATACACTATATACTCTACATGTGCCATATAATTGCTAATTTGGGTGTCCATATTACATAATAAGACCATCAAGACCATTTCAAGACTCAACTACCTCATTTGAAGGCATTCAGGGGGAAAATTCCTTCATCAGGTCCTTATCAGGGTCTAAGAAGGGTTTTAGTGGCCTACCATCTTGGTGATGGTTCATAGAGTAAATTCATTATATTAAAAAATTAGCTCTATGGATTTTTATCCCATATATCCCCTTAAAACTACCTAATGAATCTTGGTCTCATGCACCTTATATAGTGAGCTTTGAGTGAAAGTTGGTAGCCTTCAAGTCTTCACTAAACATGCTAAGTGGGTTGACAGTGTTAAGGATCATTCATAGAGATAAAATTCTAAATACAAATCTCTCTAACCTAGATAGTAAGTATATATGGGTCAATAACTTCCACTAAGATCATTGGGACCCACTCATCTTGCCATGTAAGATATGAGCATTTGAGTTAGCAATTCAAAATGGTAGACTAGGGTGATGGAGTTTGAGAGGGGTAATGAGGATAAATTGACCACTTACCTACCTTACTCTATCTAAAACACATTCATAAGGACTTATATCATCATCATATGTCAATTCACAACCTTAAGTCTACTTGGGGTTTTTAGATATATCACAGGGAGGAAGTTTGGGTTTTGAGGCTTGAGGAGGGTTTAAGACCTTATAAGCCTAAACTAGGCCTCAAGACCTTTTAAAACCTATATATGCATTCATGAATTGAAGTTTATATTATCACCCTTATCCATATAATTTAAAACTTTTGTATTTTTCCTTAGCTTCTTAGAATCTATCTCTATTCCTTTTATCTTTTAGGTCTTCCATGACCATCCTTGGCCCAATCTGAGTGTTGGGATTAGTTAGTGTTAGAGACCTAAGTGGTATATTTCTCTCCCTCATTAATATTGGTAGAGTTAAGGGCTCATGTAATTTTATATTATATTTTTATAACACCCTTTGACCTAGGCCTCCCCTAACTTTGCTATCAAATCTCATTGCTACAATCATAAACACAAGCTTGTGTGTTATAGATGTTCAATCAAACCCATGTAACCTTCTTAAGCTTGACTCTACCTTTAAATATCCTAAGGAATATGAATTCCATACTTTACCATGGGGTCACCCTTAATTTTTTTGCCACTATCATTCAAGTTATCTAGGTACCCCATCTAATTAGGCAGACTTGTATGCACTTAGCTTATTGTATATGCCTGATTCATCTTGTTCAACTATCCTTCCAAGCCTCATTTGTATTTCAAAAATATAACCCATATGTTTTGCCCCTATATTTTAACTATTTACTTCATTTATATATGGAATTTCACATTTAATTTTAGAGGCATACCTCCTATAGTTATATAGCTGGTGGTCTTGGGAAACTCCTTGAAGGCTGAGTCTAAACTTGACTTCCTAGGCTCTGTCATTGACATTCAACGATATAAATAAACTTGATTGAGTTGTCTTCTTCTCAAATACTCATGGACCTTTCATTTAATTGTGCAACATTTGACCTTTCTTCCATTCCTTAAGCTTGGGCATAAGGTATTAAATCTATAGGTGGTGATTATACAGTCCTATGAAGTTCTAAGTTTAGAAATCAAATCTTACTATTGGGTGGAAATATCTTGATAAGGAACTTACACAATATATGCCTTTTGAGAGATATCATATGGACTATTGATCATTATTCAATACCACCCATAGGGAACTTAGACATACCTATTTATATAATCAATAAGGAAAAGCATTTAGAGCTAGTTAATCATGCATATGGAGGGAGAAACTGAAACCTAGGATTTCAAAAAAACCTTAAACAATGCTAATGAACCTTAAACCCTACTAAAATGCCTATGAAATCCTTGAGAGATAGTTTATGATTTTTGGCCTTGAGATCCTTAGTGAGGATCATTCCTTCCAAGAGAAGTGTTCCTCCACATGTGTACAACACCTTTGAATATTTTATAGTGTTCTAATGATTTTCAACAACCATCAACCATGAAACACTCTACTCATGCTTTCAATAGAGGTTAAACTACAAAAGCATACCCACTTGAAGAATGAGATATTAAAGGAGTTACGTAGTCATCTAAGTATTAGTTTCACCATCAATCATTTGAGAAAACTTGAATGGATCTCTAAGAATTCATCATTATAATCAACAAACTATTCTTGACAGATTTCATGCATTGAAGGCTCTAAAAATTCCAAAAAATTATTGTTTGGAACCTATGAGTGTGACCATATGAAGGTTTTATTGATCCCATGAGCTCACACATGCCAATTTGGGTTTGAGGGTGGTGTAGGATAGTTGAAAAAACACCTAAGATGTCACCCAACTTTCCACTCTTCTTTTATCAGCTAAAAAATGGAGAGACTAAAAAAAAATTGAGCCTTACCTAGATGGATAAAACACAATGAGTCTTTCACCTTCTTAGTGATTATTCATAAAGGAGGGGGAAAAATTGAGAACTAATTCCACAAAATGGAATAAAACTATGTTCCCATCCTCTTCTCAAAAGCTTAAGTCCTCATTCTCCCTCCCCTATTTGTACCAAATAAAAACCTAAATGGCTATCCAAGGCTACGAAGAAGAGGGACACAGAGAAGGGGTTGGTTTTTTACCTTATTGACTCTAAAACTCATGGGTTATATTATCTTATGCTTGATATGAGTTCCCCCTAAATATTCTTGACTTCTTCTGACAATGACCATACTTTATGGGTCTATATAAGCCTAAAAACACTTGTAAAACACCACTTTCTTGAATTTTTTGAGGTTTTAGATCTTAAAATGTTAGTGGTGGGTATGATAAGTGAAATGAGGATTCAAAAATGTGTTTAAAATAGTAAGGGTGTATGGAATGTGAAGAGTCATTCTTTCACATGTGTGGGCCCCCTTAGTGGTGAATAAAAACATTTGACTTATAAAAGAAGACCTTTTTACCTATGAAACGACTCTATCATGGAATTGTGGTGATAATGAGAACCATTAAAATTAATTTTACCTTTGATAATGATTTAATTATGACATATGGGTCATAATAATACTATTCCCATGGTGTGAATACCCATTAAAGGCAATGTGCATGATTTCAAGTGAAATATCAATTGGAGGTTACCTTAATATTTTCTAAAAGACCTTAAAACATGTTAAGGCTTTAAGAAAGGTCATCACATCCTCTTTGTACCAGATCTAATCCCTTTATTTTGCCATATCTTTTAGGGTATAAACATGCTTAGATGTATTCACAATAGGCCATGAGCTACAACATTTGAGTCATCTTTAATATGAGTGCTTTTAGATCATTAGGAACACTTCAAAGATTCTTGTGGAAGCTTATACATAGTTATCACAAATTGTACACTTGACACAAGATCAAACAAGGTGAAAATATGACCACCTTGACACTCATTAACATAGCACACCACTTGAATATGTTGCCTCTAAATTATTGACAAATAACCCCTCCTTAAACTACCCTGAGTGACAAAGGCTAAGATTAGGTAATCATGGGCATATGTTGACCCTTTATAATCCCAAGGGTATAAATAAGTCAACATCACTGGTGAATTTGAAGGGTTGACCTACCTACTGGTCAAGAGGACTTAGGATTTATTACATAATAATCATGGTTTAGATGAGAGATCTTTTTGAGTGGGATAACATTTTATGTTCAATACCTTGATAACCTTAAGGATTACAAAAACCATAAAATACACAAAACAAGACATAAAGGAACACAACAAAGACACATAAAAAGAAAACAACAAAATAACCAAACATGTAAATTAATAAAGCATGTGCCAAAACACTTGTAAAAAAGGAGACCTAAACTACTATGTATAAATATAGTATGTGATTTCTTAATAATAATACTTAAGTAACACCCCATTTACAGGGATAGGGAGTTCCTCACCATTCAACCTTGATAATTATAAAGCATTATGCTCTTTTCATCTAGTAATAATATAATGTCCAATCTATAGGCTATCAAACTTTGGGTGCTTACCTGGTTTAGCCCAATTTTTATCCCACTTGAACACAATATCACCTTGTTAGAAGGTCCTTGAAGAAGATTTATTGTGAAATGATCTATTGATCTGATCTTGATGGGAAAATATCACCTTCATAAAATCATCTCTTTTCTCTTCCATCTCCCTCAATTCATTCATCTTTACCTCCATGGAATCACTTTCCATTAGTTCAATTTGATGTGTGAGTTACAAGGCTAGTAGTTTAAGTGATTCGGAAAACATTCTCTCCTTTCCATAGACAAGAAGGTATGGTGAATTATTATTATCTCTCTTGGAAGTGATCCTATTTTCCCAAAAGGCTATCCTTAGCTTGGTGTGCCACTCACTCTGATTGTACTCCATAGTTCTCCTTATGATTTTGATTAGATTATTATTTGAAGAATCTACAAGTCCATTGCCATGTGTATATTAGTTTGAGGAAGTTTTTAGGTATATTCCATAGTTAATATCCCATTTCCTCACCATTTCACTACTAAAATCTAGTGCATTAGTTGATATGATGGTGTAGGGGATACCAAATCTGGTTACTAGGTTGTCATAGAACTCTAAAATTGAGTTCTTATTTGCATATTTAAGTGATACTTCCTCCACCCACATATTGAAGTAGTATATATAATTCAAGACCCACTTGTGTCCTACACTATATGGAGGGTTAATCATGCCTACAAAGTTTAATCCCTACTTCATGAAGGGTTTCTCCACTTGGATAGGTTTTAGGGGAAAATAAACTAGTCTTTACTTCCTAGTGAACATGACACACTTTTATCATCTCTTAACCCAAGTATATTGTACTTGAACAAACTTGGACAAAAGTATCCTAATCTTATGATCCTTGATATTTTAGTATTTTCTACAAAGTGACCTCCTATAGGCCCATCATGAAACTGATCTAGGATCTTGTCAACTTGGTTAGTTTCTACACACCTCAAGAGCATGACATCAAGATAATTTTTAAAAATAACTACATAAACCAAGACATAATTGATTTATTTCAGCCTGTAATACCTTCTTATTGTCCTATTTATTCCTATAGGGAATTATCTTATATGGAAAAGTCTTACCATGTCTTAAGTCTAGTTGGAAGAGGATGTAGGTGTATATGTTTGGTGATCATTTTGCATTTCCAAAACTACTTCTTTATCCTACTTCACATTTGTTGCCAAGTGTTCACATATTCACATACCCATTACCAAAGTGGTGACCTTAACTTATATGTCATACTCCATGCATTTAGTCACCCAACCTTCTCTCTTTTCACTCAAGTATCAGTTAAGGTTAAAGTCCTTGATGCTAGGGTGAACCACCATGACATATATTTTGTTATTGGACACCATGTGTCTAAATTTTTTAAGACCTCTCATGACTGTAAGCACATACTTTTATAAAAATGTATACTTCTCTTCAAATCTCTCCAATTATTGACTAAATAAAGCTATGAGATACTCAAGACCATCATTTTTTTATTGTATCAGCATGGTATAAATAGTGTCATTGGTTGAGAAGGCATACAATCAAAAGTCCATTGAGAAATCAAGGTTTATAAGAGTAAG
This sequence comes from Torreya grandis, assembly GCA_037957365.1. Classification (NCBI taxonomy): domain Eukaryota; kingdom Viridiplantae; phylum Streptophyta; class Pinopsida; order Cupressales; family Taxaceae; genus Torreya; species Torreya grandis. The sequence goes on along the minus strand of JARHVA010010477.1, from coordinate 8,582 downwards.
TTCTTAAATAATGGCTTATTTAATGGCTTAAAATTTTCTCTTTCCCTCTTTAGTCCATGTGAAGTCCTTATGTTTCTTGAAAATTAAGGTTAGAGGCCTTAACAACTTAGAAAACCCAAGGATAAACCTCCCATGAAGTTAATCTTACCTAAGAAACTCTACAATCCTTTATTGTGCTTTGGCAGTGATAGAGCAAGGATTGAACTTATCCTCTTAGGGTCTATAACCTAGGAGTACCATTACTAGTTAGAGATTGAGTGAACTGAGGTATGACTAGACCTTTGTAATTCTAATCCTTCCCATCTTGAACCTTATGAATTTGTGGAGTTTTAGGGGATACATTTTGTCTACTAGTATCTTGAGATGGTTGAGATTATGGGGAGTTTTCTCCCATCTCCTAAGTCATCACCCACTATTCTCCTTTTGGCCTTTGTATGGGCTGCAATAGGTTTGTCTACCTTAGCTATAACCCCAAGCTAATTGATTGCACATTATTAAAAAAAATCCTTCCTAATAATTAACAAAATTATTTTTTGATTGTGTCTTATTTCCACTCATTCCTTGTTGGTTTGACATTTTAGATTGAGTCATGAATGGAGTCTCTCCATGTTGCATAGAAGGACCTTCTTTATGTTGTATAGGGGGGTATTTATATTTCATAGGAGGAGATTAATTATGCTACATAAGAGAAGTTTTAAAATCATATCCACTTGAACTAATTGAAATTTGATGAGACTAACCCCATCATGTAGACCATTGACCTTCTTGAGCATAGTTATTTTGAGTTGGGACTAGTGCTCTAGAAGTGCTAGTAGAATTTGGATTGAAACTATTATAGGGCCTTATTTTGGTGATCTTCCCCTGACCTTGAGTATTAGGTTGATATAGAGGATTTTTGGACTAATAAGGGTGATAAGGAGCTTTATAGGGTTCTTGATAAGGTCTATGAGGTGTAAGTTGCTACCTCTCCAAGGCTATTATCTTATTCCTTTGTGCCTTGAGTAGTCCTTCAATTTTCCCCAATCTATCTACTTGATTTCCATTGGTAGGGAAGCAATGGTTGGCATAAGAGGTTATATCTATAGGAAAAAAGGCATGAGAAGCCTTTAGGTAAATAATGTAGTTTTCTTCCCTTATTATCACTTCATAGACATCAGGTAGTGTGTTCCCTCCTATGGATTGTATCATGATTGCTACATCAAAATTGAGGGCTCTCAAATAGTATAAAAAGACATAGTTGGGAGTAGGTTTAACTACCATTGGGATCCTATCCCAATTTTTATAAAAACTAAATTTAAATTCTACCTTAAATTCTTGAGGGGCCCTTTTAATTATGGTCAACTATTCCACTCGAGACAAGTGGTCACTTCTATCCTCAAAATGCTTGCATATGTGTTCCCCAAACTCATCCCAAGTGTTGATAGAAGCAAGTATTAAACCTTTATACCATTGAAGTGCCCTAACTCTCAATTAAGTGGCTAATAGCCTCATTTTTACATTTTCTTAAGTCACATTGTGTACTAAGTAGAGGTTAGATATGTATGTAATGTGTTCAATAGGAGTGGTAGAGTTTTCTCATGTGAATTATGGAATGATATTAAGTGTAACACTAGGGATATCATAAAATTTTTTCAAATTCAAATGGATGCCACCATTTAAGGTCACAAAATCTTGTTTTTTGGGCCTATCCATTAGAGGTGTATGGGTTGTAGTAATCTTTTGTTGAATAAGATAGGGAGAATTAGGGGGTGTAAGATTATGATTAGACCTAAGGTATCTCTTTCTCCTATAAAAATCCAAAGATAATTCAAAAAAATTAGCTTCCTTACCTTTTTTTGAAGACCTTTTGAGCACTTTTGGCATGAAATTTGATTAGAAATCTACCATTAGGGTGCTTGAAGGTCCCTGAGATCACCAAATGCTATAAGTAGTTATTCCAATTTACTTGAATATTGGTCCCAATAGGTATGCTAGAAACCCTTATCAATTTTGATTACACCCTTGAGTTAGAGGTGTTTCAAACCTACATCATCTAGATGATACAATGGGATAACCTCTAGGTGTGGGTAGCCTAGTTGATGAGGTGAACCTCTATTTTTGGGGCTAGCTCCCCTAATGCATCATCTATGTCTTTATTCCTAAAACCTACTGACTTGATGATGGAAAAAGATAAATAGATGTATGAAAAAAAAACATAAACTAAGGGAAGTGATGAATTAATAGTGTTTTATCCACTATAAATGACCCTTCAACAACACTTGTGAATCAGATAAGGACTAGTGAATCGATGACTTTCTCCTAGAGATTATTAAGAATCAATACTTCACATAGAGGCTATGTTAAGTGGATAAAACTTGAGGATGATGAATGGAAGGTCTGATTTCATAACACTTCCATTTAAATTCTATTTTTAAAAACATTCACCAACACTTTTACACAACATATGACTTATTTAAGATAATATATTAGCAACTAGGTGAGAACAAAGAATTGCAAAGGAAGATAAAGTCAACACTTATGAAAATAAATAAGTATGAAATAGACTAATTATTAATATAATTTTAACTATTCCTTATATTCATTTAAAAGTTTTACAAGGTAAAATTTGGGTAGAGTTTCTTCATACCTAGCTAAGGAATGCATAAAATGGCACTTTAGCCTCAATTTATAGAAAAATAAAGTGAAAAGAAGGAAGAATATAGGATGGAAGTTGGGATAATATGTCATGATGAATCTCATTCTCTCAATAATTAGTTAAAAATATTCATAAGGATCAATAACAACTCCTTCAACTCTCCCATGTGTTATTACCAAATAAAAACCTAAATTATTATCCAAGGCTACCAAGAAGAGTGATGGAGAGAAGGGGATAGTTTTTAACCTTATTTAATCTCAAAATCATGGGTTATATTATATGATTTATATTCTTAGTGCCCCCTAAATATTATTTACCTCCTCAAACCATGACCATAGTGTACGAGTCTATACAAGTCTAAAAACACCTACAAATCACCACTTTCTTGCATTTTCTTAGGTTTCACATCTTGAAATGTTATTGGTGGGTAGGAAGAGGGAAATTAGGAGTCAAAAATGTGTTTTAAAATATGGATTACAAGTGGAGGGAAGGTTAAGAGTCATTATTTATCATGTGTGGCCCCCCTTATTGTTGAATAAAAGCATTTGATTTCTAAAAGAATACCCATTTGCATATGAAACCACTATATCATGTAATTATGGTGATAGTGGGACCAATTTAAATTAATTTTAACTTTGATAATGACTTAATGATGACCTAGGGCCCATAATAATACTATTCCCATGGTTTGAATACCTTGAAGGCAATATGCATGATTTCAAGTGAAATATCGATTGGAGGTTACCTTAATAGTTTTTAAAAGACCTTAAAACATGCTAAGGGATTAATCACGGTCATCACATCCTCTTTATACCAAATCTAATCTCTTTTATTTTACCATAACTTATAGGTTCTCAACATGCTTAGATGGATTCACAATAGGCCATGAGATGTAACATTTGATTCATATTTAATATGAGTTATTTTAGATCATTAGTACCACTTCAATAATTTTTGTGGACAATTCTACATAGTTAACACAAAGTGAACACTTGACACATGCTCAAACAAGGTGAAAATATGACCACTGTGACACTCTTTGACATAACATGCCACTTGAACATGATACCTCTAACTTATTGACAAGTGATCCCTCCTTGAACTTCCATGACACTTAAAAAGGCATAAGAGGGTGACCAAGGTTGAGCTCAGGTGCTCATGGGCATACGTTGACCCTTTTTAAGCCCAAGGGTAGAAAGAAGTCAACAAGTAGTATGTATAATTCATTCATTTTGGCCTATAAAGGTGAATTAAAGACTTTGGAATGTATAACAATGTAATAAAAAGTTAATACATCAATATATGACTTTTAAGACATAAAAAAACCTCATTAACAACCCATTTAACAATGTAATAAAAATTTAATACATTAATATATGACTTTCAAGACATAAGAATAACCTAATTAATGACCCATCCCCATGTTAAACTTGGAACAAATATGACAACACATTGACTCATGAATGAATATTAAGATTAAACAAGTACACAAGAGACCCAAGCTTAATCAATCCTAAACAAGGATGTATTTAACCACTTTGAAAACATTATAAGATCATTAAAAAACCATAACTATATACAAGCTTGAATAACCCTATGAAAAAGTTTCAACCTATAGGGGTTAACTATTTTGACTTGGGGGTCAAAATTAGTTAATAAATTGGTGATTCATAAGGGTATCATGCCTTTAATATTTATAGACCAATAGACTTGTCCTTCATTGGGAAATGGAGTCACCTTTATGGTAAAATATAAAACTAACTTACCTCTTAAAGACTCAAACTCATAGCAAATCACATAACAAGAAACAGACACACTATGTTAAATGAATTTAGGGAAAGCACACAATAGAAAACTCACTCAAAATAACACACCTAACATATTATTTTTAAGAAATCAAAACATGTTTTAGTTGGTGAAATGGCTCCTCTTGATTGAACCAAGATCAAAAACAATGTTTCTATAGTCACTGCTAATCCATAAGAACAAACTATCATATGATGAATGTTTGTCAATAAAAACTCTATTATGAGGATATTCAAATGACTTACCATATTTTAATCCTATTCTAGATACAAGATCATCACTTGAGATTCCTTTGGATAATCCATTTATATCTCCTTTAGTCTTGGTTGACATTGCATCCTGATTGATCTCTTCTATGCTCACTTTGTACATCTCAATCTACTCTTTAGGAATCATAAAACTCTTCCCAAATTCACCTTCATTTAAACCATTATCTGGGAAGTGTCTAGAGGTATCAAGTTTGCCTTCTTGATTTCCAAACACATCTACAAGTGAATCAAGATCAAATTAATGTCTATGTTATTCCTCACTTTCATAAACTTCTATCTTGACTTGATTATGTTACTCGAAGGTTTCCATATGCTTGATTGGGATTTCACACTCTTCTTTATGCTCATTAAGTCCATAATTGACCTCATCATTAATTCCATATCTCATTTGAATAATGTTAGGCCCACTTATTTCTTTAAACTATTGCATTATGGCATGATAATAATGCCACATATCAACATGTCCTTCTTGAGTACCATTCTCATGAATATCTTATTATTTGGTAGGCAAAACTTATCATCACTTTGAATACCATGATCTATTACATTTGGAACATCATAATCATCATCCATAGGTAATAAATAATTTCCCCATGCAGCTTGTTTAAAAGCATCATCAAAACTTACCTCAGGGAACTCATCACTTTATTTATGAATGATATATGTTCCTATACCTATATTTTCAATGATTTTGTATGGATCAAACCCATAATGATCTGCTCCCCATTCATCAAGATATGAATGAACTATGCCATCAATAATTGTCAAAGATTATTTTTCATTAGGATATTCTCACTCCTTATTGATAGTGAATTTAATGTTTGATGTACTAGTTACATAGGGTTATACATGAAATTTAGCCAAAGGTTCAAACTTGATAGAGACCTTATCACCATAACTAGTTCTAAATGCCATATAAGACCAATATAAAGTCAAGTAACCACCAATATTAGCATTAAAGTCCCTTAACAATTAAAGGGCAAAATGTGGTGGCACATCCATAATAATAAAATCTTGAGATATAAATAATGTAGGATAAACATGAAGACTAATTTTACAAACCTTTGATGATGCCAGCTATTTTGGTGGTTGATCCATTTAGCTATAACACCTCCTTGGAGTGTGATTCATACTTATAACTCAACTTGTCAGCTTCTTATTTGGGCATGACTAAGGTGCTTGCTCTATTTTAAATCTAACACTTATGAAATAATGAATTTCCAATGATGATAGAGGTAAAATGGATGAGGTTTATCTTTTATTTAAATTTTGGTTGGTTTCCTTTCCTTAGTATTCAATTCATTTTTCAAAATTGCCTATCTTTCACTATGATGCCTAGGTGTTGCATTAAGCTTGGAGAGCTCATTTTGGATAATCTCTCTTTTTATAATAATGGATAATGTATCCCAAATTAGGATTCTTACATAAAAACTCTTCATCTACTTAGTAATATTCATAATAGAGCAACAAACCTTGTCATGTACTATAAAATCTATAGCACTACCACTACCTTGTGTCACTTGATGGATAGGAGGAGGCATATAAGGAGATTTATAATTTTGAAATATTTGATTTAATTGAGACATAGGGGATTTATTTTACATACCTACTCTTTGATATAATTTAGGGTTCATTTTTGGACTACTACTTATCCCTTGTACCTCTTCAATTGATCTTTTATTTGACTTTATGTTTGTAACTATAGGATTGATCTTATGTTCAAGTTACCTTGATGTTTGACTACACATGAGTCCTTTTGATAGTATTTCATCAATGTATAATTTTATTTAGAATCTTATCCATTAATTTATCCTCCACTAGGCATCTCTTCTTGAGTTATAAAAGGCATTGTTCCCCATTATACCATATAATATTGGTTGAATGCCTCATTTTCATAAGTAGAAGAATCATGAGGTTGATCCCATGAAGGATAATCTACATTATCCTTGTACAATATTTTTTTGGAAAGATACAAGTGATTTTGAGGTAGTAGGATAATTATAATTTTAACCATTGTATTACTTAACTTGAGTTAGTTTCCCTTGTCCTTGATAGTGGCCTTAAAAATTTAGTCTAGAAGGTTAATAAGACTGATAGGTATGATAAAGAACTTGAATAGATCTTCATTACTACTATTTTTGTTTCCCTTTTAATATTTTTATTCTATTCTTTAAGATCCTTGATCAAATATTCATATTTTGGCTTGCTTGGCTGATTAGAGGCATCTTGATTATGCTTGGGTGTGGGGATAGGAGAAATAGTGGGAGTAGGAGTTTTAACATTAGGAAATATAGGCATGGGTGGTGTAGGATATATCTTCCTAACCTGTATAAGGAAATTATCAGCCCTTATAGTAGTCTCATTTGTAATGGGTAGTATATCTCTTCCTATGGATTGAATCATCATAGATATGTCACTATTAAAAGCTTTGAGGTAATATAAAAAAATCATGATGTGCATTAGTCTTTACAAATATATAGATCCTATCCTAATATTTTATAATCTTGTGTTGAAGTCTTTTATGGAGTCTTGAGGTTCTCTCTTTATGGTAGTCAGTTTCTCAATCAAAGATAAGTGATCAGATTTGTCTTCAAATCTCCTCTTTAAAGAGTCACCTAATTCATACCATGTAGTGATAGAGTTGGGAGAGAAATAACCATACCAATCAAGGTAATTTTACATTGAAACAAACATCCAACAACCTTATGTCAACATTCTATTTAGTGATGTTATGTATGTTACAAAACTTGGCAATGTTTCTTATGTGTTCAATGGGAGTAATGGTATTTTATCCCATGAATGAAGGCAAAATTTTGAGGGATGACATAGGAATGTCATAATAATTAATAATTTATAAATTACTATGGGAATTTAAGGAGCCAAAGGGTAGGTTTTTTAGGTCTTACATCTTGTAAATTGGACCTAAGATGAGTTCTCCTAATAGGTATGTGAGCAATAAAAGATTTATTTGAATATGGATGGGTGTTAGAAAAAATATTTGATCTAAATGAATAGTAATGAAACTCTAAAAATTAAAATAGAATGCCTTTAATAAAATATAATTTCCTTACCTTAGGCATGAAAATGAATAGCTAGTCTACAACCAAGATCCAATGATTGTTGTGGTCACTAGATACTTCATGAAATAAGCCTTAACACTTTAGATTTATCAAGATAAACATCCACCTTTGACAAAATTCTTTGGACCATGAGGTCCCACTGGGTGTGCCAAAATTTTTATCAACTAAATTCTAACCTTAAGGATGGATACTATAGCCTCATTAAATTTGGAATAACATTGAAACACATTATTTGTTATTGGGTGACCATTCTTAAAGGTGGGTCTCTAGATTATGGGCTATTTTCCATGAACAACACCTAAAAATAAACACTAACCTACTTTATTTAAAATAAAAATTAATATAATGATATTAAAAACTAATATAATGGATGTGATGCACCAATATAAATTATATAGTCTTACTTAAACCTACACTATGGAAGATAATTTTAAAAACTGATCTCAAAACCCAAGGTTCTCCTAAAAAAAAGTGTTTCAATATGAAGGTATAATGTAATGTTTATCTCAAGGTGGATGACTACTAGGTCTGATATTAGGCACTAATAACCCTCCTATAAACTTTAAAACACACAAATTAACCAAATACACTTCATATGACATATTATAAGATAGGTCACTCACATAAAGCATGAACAAGTGAGATGAATGCTAAGAAAGATAAATATCACTTGCCATCCAACCATGGACTAATTAAAACACTTATGAAATAATTTGAGAAACTAAACCATCTTGAAATATTTATTTCAAAGGAAAATTTAGTAGTCAATTTATCAGGGCTTTTCCATACAAA